>CM077464.1:38117745-38355245 GCA_039654755.1 Calcarius lapponicus | reverse complement strand
AAAATCCAGTGGTGATTTTTAGTATTTGAATTACTGAAATAAATTAAGATGCCAACTCAAAAGCAAAAATCCTTTTCCATAATATTTTCGCATTGCTTAAATGTCAACTTCATACCAAACTAATAGTGAACAGTCTACATACATCCTCGAGCGTTAGAACCTTTTAGGAGTCTAAGTAAATGCTCTAAATAAAAATAAAAAAATAATTAAAAAAAAAAAAAAGTAAAATCCTATATTTGAAGCTGAATTTAAATAGTCACAGCTGATGTAAAATGTCCCTCACTGCCATGTGGCAGCCATTTTAGGTATTCAGGTTGTTTTGTTGTTTTCTACTATATTTATACAGTAGAAATATAAGTGCTTGGAGCATGGGGAATCCAATCAGCATATCATAAATACAGTACAGCATTTCAGCATAAGAGGTGAATTTTTGATTTTCCTTTGAAAGTAACATCTTCAAGGTTTTTAAATAAGATTAGAAAAATTAAATTAAGAAGAAAATCAAGCATATAAGTATAGGACCAATATTCAAACTTTTCCTAGATTGTTTTTGTCCTTTCAGTGCACTAAGGCACTTGAAACATTTTGAAAATTAGTTAATTTAGGTACTCAATGCCTGTAAGAAAAGTCTCTGAGACATTTCTTATTCTATATCTGACTGTTTGTTATGTAGGCAGCTCTCTAGTAGATGAACAAAACCAATAATTTTCAGACTTTGCCCTCTTGAGCCAAAGCAATAGTCTATAATGCTTGTGATTTTAGCTACCTATTTAGAAGTTAAGGAAGCAGAACAGAAAAAACACCAGAGTCTGAAGAATTAAAGATAATTTCCATTTTAATTCCAAGCTACTTGGAATTGTGTTGTGTGAATCCTAACCTAATAATGAATGGATGAGATTTAGAGGTTCAGCTTGAATACATTCCCACAGCAGCTCACATGGCCCAGGCTGCAGCACAGTCAGGTCTCTCCCAGTTCCTGCTTTTTGATCTGAATCAAGACCATTTGCCCCATTTGTCCCCAGCTGCATTTTAAAAACAGACAAAATTTGCTACTTGTTTCTGGATCTTACTTCAAGCTTATTCCTACCCATCTTCATCCCATCAACTACCCCTTTTCTACCTCAGGAAACCCAACTATTACAATTTTAAGGCCCTTCATGGTTATGGATCCTCCACAGATCATCTTTTTTTCTGCATAATTTCAGTGTCAATTATGGCAGCTCCCATTCCTCCTCAACCAAAGTTTCCTGCAAGTACCTTTATGCTATTTTAAAAACTGCCCCTTATGCTTCAGAGTAGTTTACCACAAAGTTTACACAACCATTATTTCACATTCCTTCAGCTCTTGTCCTGAAACTTACCTATGCTGTGATCCTGACAAAGAACCTAACAGTAGATTTTGTGTGCTGACTTGTATCTACTATGCTAATGATAATAATTTCCCTGTTATTTGATGCTCCTACATTGTGTTACATTCACCTCTTATTCCTTGTAGTGTTCACAGACAATCCCTGAAAAATCACTTAACTCAGTGTGAAGATTGTCATTCCTTTCAAAGGTTTTGGAACAGGTTCCTTGATGATCAGTCTTTTCAATTTTATAGTACAGTGGGGGCCAAGTAAATTGTAAATCTGTTTATATTTTACCCTTCCTCCAGACTGCATCTCGATAGTAGATCTTTCTGTTTGGTCCTGGGGGAATGGTGAAGACCAGCCACTGAACACCTTTTTTCCATTTAGGATTAAATTTAAAATAAAAAGGCAGGTTCTTTAGACATTGTTTTGAGGACACTGAAGCTTTTGCTTCGTGGCAGATTTCCTTTTATCCTAAATCTATGTAACTAATTCTACTTTAAATATTCGCTTAGGTATCCAACTGACTTTGAATTAGAATAGCCCCATCCATGGGCATTTGAAATCCAAAGCTTCTACTGGACCTAGATTTTTTCCAAGACCTACCCCAGAATGGAAACCAAAAAAGCTTCTCAAACTCAGAGCAGAACTAGCCCATTTCTACTGGTGACCTCATTAAGTGCAGCGCTGTAAGACCGTGCGGAGTCACACAGAAATTTCTATTTAAGTTATGGCACTGACTCCATATTTCTGCACCAAACAGTTTGAACAAAATGTATACTTAGATGTCAGTGGGAAAATGGGAGGCCCCTATGCAAAGATACACAGAGGACCCACTTCTACCACCTCCCCAGAGGTGACCCAGAAAGGTCCTCCTTATCTCCCTGTCAACCATCAGAGAAAGAATAGCAAATTTTAAAATCAGTTCTGGAAGAGTTTGCAAGTTGGCACAAGAGCCTGTAATGGTTCTAAACCTTTAACATTATTTTAAGGCTATATTTAAATATATATGTGTCATTTAAAATAACTCACATGCCCTCCTCCCATTTGCTATTATTCATTTCAGCACCGATGCAACAGCCAAATGGTTTACCAGCCTGTGTCGCTAACACTTGCATAATAACTTGAGATCTCACAACCCCTCTATTTATCAAGCAACAATGTTACCAAAAATAACTATATGCATAGCTATAAGGGGAGCTGGGGAGGGGGAGAGGGGGAAAGGGGATGGGGAGATTTGTCAATACAATTTGAAACCTGCAATAAAGAGCTACTGCTGAAGCTTTCACAGTGTGTAAGTCACTTTTCCTGATGGGCACTTATCACAATGCGGAGCCAGAAAAAGAAGCTCCATGCAGGCCCTTGGAGAGGCACCAGGACTGGCAGGTCAGCATGGGGCTCCAGAGCGATGGCACAGCACGCGTCACTGCGAACCAGCAGCAAGTACAATGGGGGACACATCTCAGGGCAAGGTCCACAATGTCAGTGTAACAAACCCAGATAAGCCCCCTGCCCTTTCCCAAACTAGCAGTAGTCATTATTTCCCTTGCTATGCACCTATTCTTAACGCCGTTATTCACAGCAGAATAAGGTGATTTAGTGCAAAATGGTTTTATTGCAACATACAGGAGGTTAATAAAGAAGGAATGTCACTGTTGTGTTCACTGCCCACTCACTGTCCACTTTTCTCCTCTGTCTGTCTGTGTCTGTGTGTAGCTTTCCTTTTCAAAGCCTCAGCATTCCTGGGGGTGGGAGGGAAGAAGGAAGGGAGGCAGCAGCTCTTTAGAAAGGCTGCTTCATCTGTGAAGTTTACAAAATGCCATCAGCATTGCTGAACTAATGAATAACAAGAATGTGTTGTCTCTAGCTTTTATGCAGACTGTTCTGAAAAGATTCAAAACTGTGTGGGACCTGCAGTGTTGATCTGCCTATTCCAGGTACAGCTTCAATGATTTTTATCTCAGCTTGGAACACAGAGTGTGTTCTGATACTAATACTGATAAAAGCATAAAGGCTGATGCCATCTGCCATGGCAACTATCAAGATGGCAGCTGCTTTTCATCAGCTTTATCTGAACTTTGCGTTAACGGGAATTCAGACACTGTGGGTGCATTTTCAAAAAGGACATAAAAATGATAGCACTCCTCTGAATAAAACCAATTCATCAAATATCAACCTACTCTCATCTCCTTCATCTTTCTGGTAAGAAAAACGAAAAAGGGGGAAAATTCCATGTGTGCTCTCTTTAGATCACCTTGTCTCTTTATCAGCCCTGTCTCTGATGCCAGTGGTATTAGACGCTTCCACTCACGCAGCAGCAGCAGCAGGGCTGTAACCCTAAGAGGCTCTGAGTTTGAATCCCAGCACTGGCAGCTCTGCTACAAATGGGATTCAAATGTGCAGTGTCTGAGGGCAGTGCAATCAACAAAATAGCATGCTAGTGTACAGAGCCTACCACAGGTAATAATAGAGGCTTTTCCCAAAGAAAGAAAGAAAGAAAAAAAAAAAGAAATAAAGAAAGAAATAGGGGGGGAGAGGAAAAAGGAGATGAAAAAAAAAAACTAATAGTAATTCTTAGGGGTGCTTTTTATTTCCTCAGCAATGGTGTACAGCAGGTACACCTTCTCCATGTTCATTAGCAGTGCTAGAACATGACAATTCACTACAGAAAAGATGCTAATTGCAGCACACAAGGTTTTTGTTGCTGGCTATAAAAGCATATCTGAAATATAAATATAAGATGGTAGTATACTAACATATTAGAATGCTGTTACACTTCTACTGATTTTGCTATTTTCCAGAAGGTTATTGTCCCTGATTTTTTTTCCTCTGCTAATTAAATCTTTATTCGATTTTTTTTTTTTTTTTTTGGTTTAACTTAGCATCTGGCTCTATCCTTCTCAGAATAAATTTTATTGAATTTTAAGTAGATATAGATATATAATGGATGTATATAAAAAATACAGGAAACAATGATGCTAAACTATACATATAATGTAATTCAAAAATTTACAAAACATGTTCTCAAATGTGTTTGCTGCCACTACAAATTGCTTTGGCAAGTAAGACTAAAATGCTTGAATATTAGTGAAAGAAAGCCTAATTAGAGAGAATTAGACACAGAAAGCAAGTTTGACATAGAGAGGACAAGGACCAGAGACAGGACTGTGCAAAATACTGAGTGACTTCAGCTTTCCAGCAAGTCAGTGACATTTGAGGGAGCTCTCTGGCACCACAAGTCAAGCCCCAAGGGACAGAGCTTGCTTGAAGCAAGAATAGCAGACCAAATCATCAGCCATTGTAAATCAGTTTAGCGCCACAGCAGTCAAAGCTAGGGTCTGGGCTGGGCCAAAGGCACGGACGCTGTTTGGCCCAGAAGCTCTCAAGGGTAATAGGAAGCCACAGATCCACATCTAAATTAAAATTATGAACTGTATTAGTAATAATGTCATCAATTAAAAGATATTTTTGTTACTTCTCAATATTTGCATCTGGAAACAATATTACTAAATAGCTGATTCTGCCACAACAACAAGGTTATTTGAAAGTCAGCAAGGAGAGAAATGGCTGAGACTTAGAAAAGAGATTATTACATTTTCCCTATACAATCTGCTATTTCAAATATGCACTCATTTTCTCTTTCTGTTGTTATGTACTAAACAAGGCTGGTAGGCAGAGTAAGACAGCCCACATTTTCAATAATGTGAAAAGCAAGAGGAAAATAAGAAATTGTGTACAAACCCCAAGCTTTCACTAGATTTTGTTTCCCAGTGCTTCCAGTCCGACCCAGATCCTTGGTTCCTGCTGGGACACCGTTGAGGCATTTAAATTAATGGAGTTCTTTAAATTCAAATGAATTTCATTTCAGCAAAATGCTCAGCCCTAAAACTAAAACATAGGAAATGAGAGCTGATATCTTTGTTTAAGGTCCTGCAGGGTGATGAAAAGAGGCAAGTTCAAGAAGACCACCACATGGAAGTCTTATTGTCTTCCTCCAAATTATGTTTAAAATGTCTTCTGAACACTAAAAAATTTGAACTACTGAAACTTTTGTAATCCTTATTACAGGGACAGGAGATTTTTTTGTCTCAGAGTCAGCAGTTCCACAGCATTTTTAGGCACTAAAAAGATTTTTCTAAAAAAAATTCCCTTGCACTAGAAAGTAACAGCAATAAAACAAAAGCACAGAAAAAAATTGAAGCAAGTAAAGCATAAACAGAGCTGACACTATGCAGACTTTTAGGATACAATTCTATATCTGAAAATGTCAATTCATCTCTCCCCTGTGCAAGAACATGTTATTAATGTTTAATGCCTACAGCAAAAGATAAACACTTTCTGGAATGGGGTGAATGAAAGTGTACACAGAAGTACCACATTGCTCTGTAATGGTGACTCTTCTTGGGAGCTACAAGGGCAGTGATTTTTCAATAAAGAAAGCAACAGGGAGACTTTTAAGTCGTACCAAAAGGGGGATGATTCCATTCTCCAATAAACCCACCATCATAATCCTTTTCATTCTTTATAACTCTATGGCTTTACGTTGCCATCTATTGCTTTTATCGTTTGAAGGCAATGAGGTTTTTGCCATTAATTTCTGGACTAGTAGAAGTGGTGAAAAATGTCACAGCTTCTGAAACTTTTTGTCCAACACAAAGACAAGAGATGCAGTTCTCAGATTGAAGTGTTTAGAGAAGACTAAATCCACTAAATTTGTGGCAGATAAAACACTAAGCCAGCAGTTGAAGAGAGAAACAATCATTAGCTGTGCAAACAGATCATAAGCAGCTGATCAGGATGCCACATTCAGAATGATGGGCGCAACAATGAAAAGGGTATTACAGAAACTTGAAAGGTACAGAAAAGGATGGCAAATTTATATGAGTGCTCAAGGACCTGAATCATTTGAAACTTTTAAAGTAGTTTCTCCATGCCCTTCAGTAAGGAAAATAAACAAAATAGATACAGGCAAAAACAAAGAAAAATTGAGAACTCCATTACCTAAAAGACTGTTAAGTCGAAAACATAAAGTCAGTGGGAAGCAAGCTGTTAAAAATGGTATGATTAAACTGTGTCAAACTCCCTATGGAAGTCAGTGGAGTTTGCCACTAGATTTACAGTGTTGTTCCTGGGAGTGGGATTTCTTCAAAAGATGGAATAAAAAAAATATAAGTCATTTAATATAAGATTAAATACTATACATTGCACAATTTTTACACATTTTAAAGCAGTTAGGTAAGTATTTGGGGAAAAAAAATAGTAGTTTTGCTAATAAAATTATTGAAATCATAGAAGCTTGGTTTAGAATGATAGAAGGACTAGACCTGTATAATGAAACTAAGTATAAATATTTCCATTAAAAAATAACAAGACCCCAGTGGATATAAAATCACCTGCTACTCAGGATGTCCCAACACCAAAACATAAGCTCCTGCAATATATTTCATACTGCTCCAATGGGCCAAATCTGCAATGGAATCTAGGTAACCATCTGCATTTTTTGCACCTAAATGGCCTTGAAAATATGGCAGGTCATATTTATGCAACTGGCATAGGCCACTCCTGATATATGATTTGTCTTGACAGAGTGCTCCTTAGGAAATACAGAAAGTGCAGCAATACATGGACTGAGCTTTGAATTAAGGCAGATTTTATAGAATTTTGTCATTAAATTTGGAGATTTTTGAGATGCAGTACTGATAAATTGTAGTTATGTTTAATTTTTTCCTTCTTTGAACTTTAAAATCTTAAAATTTAGTGGAACATGCAGGTTTGGAGATGAAACAGCCTGCAGTGCTCTGCAGTGTCTTATCCTTTCACATGAAGTGCACCTCTGCCCACAGCCTCATACAATGTAAGGTCTGTTTGCACACAGCAAGAAGTCCCACTCCTGTTCAGCAGGACTATGTGAACCAGGAAATATAAAATGTTGCTCTCTATTATTAATAATGGCAAAAAAAAAATCTGATGTCTGGCATTAGAATTATTTTGACATATTAATATCACATTGTAACTGTGTCATCATAGGTGGGGTACTGCATGTTCCTGCTCTTCAATTAGTCTGCAGCTGTAGTGGTCTGGTTATAGGGTCTCCATAGAGCCACACTGAACTTGCTTTCCCCATCCTCATCTTCTATTGCAATGGCCTGGAAGCAGGGTCTTCATAGGCATGCCTGGCAGTCATCATCCATCACCACTGGTGTTCTGCTAAATAAACTTTCTGGGGCTTTTAAAATGTGATATGAATGCATCATTTGAGCAAACCAAAAGTAGGTTTGACATGGAAAAACAAAGAGAAGTGAGTTGGATGCCTGTTTTGCAAATGCAAATATTGGGACTGCTATGAAACCTTTATGGTTCTCATGGCCTAAGTCCACTTAAAGGATTAGAAACCTAATCCCGAATTCTTTTTGAAGGGGAGATATCCAAGTATTGCACATATTTTATTTCAAATAAAGTATTCCACAGCTTATTTTGTGGTTTGAAAAATAAAAAAAAAGGTGAATATATACTGAGCAGGCTCCTCCTCACACACACTCCTTGTAAGAGCCTGACTGCGATGGAAGCTGGACAGGCTTACACTTTGGGTTTCATCTGGAGGACAACAACTTGTTTTACTTGATAAAATAGATTTTAAAGAGCTTGACATGAGCATTTCAAGGATCGAGTAACTTAATTTCCTTAGAGAGATCTACTTTATATGAATCGTTTCCATACGTGTACTACTGAAAAATAAAGCAGGGAGTATGTAGTAAAATATAAAATAAATCTGTGTTTATTTGATGTGGACACTATTCAGCACAAAAGCCCTTCTTATGCGGTTCAGAACACATTCAAAACAGACTAAATTTAATTATTCAACAGGTGCTCTGCATTTGGATAAGAGCACCTATCTAGAACCTTGCAGATCAGCTGTTCTAGCAAGTTTCCCTCACTACTTGGTCTCTTTTATCACAAAAGACTACCAGCGGATTTTTTATCTCTTTTACTTCTTACACACTGTGTTTTGTAAGGAAGACATCTCTGAGTTTTTACTCAAGTGCATTTGAGAGGAGAATCAGATACCACTACTAACACTCAAAAGTTTCTACTTAAGCAGATCTCAAAATCTTAGTGCGACTCCTGCATAAAACCTCAGAATACAGCCTCTATGAGCCAAGACTGAATTGTAATCAAGATGAGAGCAATGTTGCCATTCAGTAGAAACAGTGGGTAAAAGAGTTATTGCTGTTCCCCATCAAGGTCAGGGTTGTGCTCCAGGGACCATGCAAGATCCCTTTCCCTGAGTAAATATGGAAATATATTGGTCCTACAGCACAGAAGATCATAGCCTGACTTGCTTTTCTCAGAAACTGCATTTGATGGGTGATGGATGATCAAGAGGGAAAGCAAGAGGAATGGCTTTCAGTAGTGTATAGGAGAACTGGACTTGTGTCCCCATCAGCCCTTACAGTGACTGCAGCCTGTACATGGGCTGGGTTGAATCATCCTGACTCAAGGGCAGTGAGACTCACTTCACACATTTAAATACATGGTCCAGAATGCTAAAGCATGAAAATAAAAGTAGAAACTTTCCACAGTTTTCGAGGAAATGGTGCTGTTGGTAGCAGAGTAGGCTAACAGCAACAGGAGAAAAAAAAGAACAAGGGCAGAATGCGCGATTCCCACAGATAATTTGATCATATCCCAGAAGCACAGAGTACTTGATGTTACCCCAGGTTTTAACAGGGTTTTTTTGGCATTCCTGGAGGAGACAGCGTAGTGAGTCATGACTCACACCACCTGCTCACCTGAAAACTGCCACAGCCTGCCACAAGGTTTAAAATCAATAAGTGTTGGTGTCTTTAGGTCATAAACATTTTCTGTATAATTTATATAAAGAGTCTGCAACAGAAGGAAAAAGAAAAATGCTTATTTTCTCAAGTTATTGCAAAAAGATGTAACAATCAAGAGGTCTTTCACCTGTTAAAATGCACAGAAAAAGTAGAAGTTGTTTTTTTTGTTTTTACTGGTGGAGATCACGCTGGGTCTGGAATTTAAGATACAGATTGATTGATCTGTTTAATCTAATATTTGTTCATGGGGAGGCTGTTATCTTTATTGTGGTGACACCTGCTAGTGTCGTTATGGTTAAAGGCTTACTGTATTTCTATTATAAATGCCAGGTTGGGGTTTAATATATCAGCAGGTTTGTACTTCATGGGCTAAACATTAGGCTATGGGTTGTCAATCCTAAGGCACACAGGCAATTTTTTTAAACCCAAATCTGATTCTGTTCAGGGCTTTTTTTCTCTAATATAAGTGGCAAAATACTGAGGGAGGAAAAAAACAGTTGAAGTAGCATGAATTTCACTAAGCAGCTGATACAACCTCACTCTCAAAGCTTTACATTCAAAGCTTTGTATTTAATACAAGTTGAAATCCGTGTGTAAAGATGCTGTCACCTGCCTTGACAAACAGGCCAAAAAACACCCAGAGATGTAGTTTCAAGTGATGTGACATACCTTGTGCTCTTCAGAGGCCAGTTTGAGCCACCCTGCTCATAGAAAACAGTCTGAATGCCAGCAGAGCTCACTGCTTTAGGAGCACTCTGCATAAGAGAACGCTCCAGAGGCACAAGAGGCTGCCTCATATGCACTAACTGCTGGTAGAGGGGTAAGCAACAGTCAGGGGAAAATGAGTAAATGTTCCTGTTTGTTGAAGTGGGTAAAACGTTTGCAGTGCAGTTTAGTTTACTTCCAATGGCACCACTGGGGGTAATGCTGTGTGACTCGGAGCAGAGCGGCGTCAGCCGGGGCATTTCTGGGCAGCGGCAGAGTGTGAATGGGGCTGACCCGGGGCTGCTCCAGCCTCTGCGAGAAACTACAGCAGCACTTAATTTCGTGTCACAGGAGGGTAACAAAGGCACCCCGAGGCTAATTTAGTGCATCTTTCTAACAAGTGAAATAAATTATTCTAGCAAATCACCACACTGACATGCAAAATACTACTTCCAGGACAAGATCTAGATTTCTTAGTCTTCTCCATTTTTCGCTTCAACTTTAATTTTCTAAGTTTCTTTCCACTCGCATATCAGTTTTCACAGCTCCACTACGTGCGTTTCCACTGTCTCACTCCATTTCTGCACAGCCCACTATCCTCTGTCTTTTTACAGAGATGAGCAGGTCTCGAATATGATAATATGCCACATGGTAAGAAATTCTCTCTAAAAAGCTGGCACCTACATTCTGAGTAGAAATCACGTGTGCTTATCTCACTTTCATACGCAGTGTGGGTGCTGTGTGCATGTGCCCACACAGATTCCTTGGGCTAATATCCAAAACTTACCCTCTCCCTCG
Source organism: Calcarius lapponicus (assembly GCA_039654755.1). Classification (NCBI taxonomy): domain Eukaryota; kingdom Metazoa; phylum Chordata; class Aves; order Passeriformes; family Fringillidae; genus Calcarius; species Calcarius lapponicus. The sequence goes on along the minus strand of CM077464.1, from coordinate 38,344,555 downwards.
GATCTTCCTCTATTTTTAACTCAGACACACCAAATACAGACCTGAGCCTGAGGTTTCCCCTAAACTGGCTAATTGTAAGGATCGCTCCCAAAGTCCTCTCCATAGGCCTCCTCTGGTCTTGGCACCTGAGTTGGTGCTCAGGAGACCTGCCTGATCTTCTGTCAGGATGAATCACACACAGGAGTTTGTCATCATGCAGGTCCTAGCACACCATTTGCCTTTGTACATGTATCTGCAATTAAATTCATCCATTTTACATTCAAAACACACAAAACTGGGGAACAGGACGACGCCTTCTCTTAGAAAAATGTCATACTCCTTCATCCCCCTACAACACAACTCAACACTTCTTTGTAAAGGGTGGATGAAATGGGAAAATATCACTCTCTATACTATCTCTTCTCTTGTTCTACCTCTAAATGAAATAACATATTCTTCCCTGTCATTTTTATGGTTTTATATATATGCACACACATTGGTCACACGCCTGTGTTTTTTATGTTCCAACTGACAAACTAGTTTTTTACATCCTTTTACCTTGTTCTCTATCTTCAAATTCTTCATGTAATTTCTACTTCTCCAGGAATTTCACCAATTCATCACAGTGAACATGGTTATTTTTTAATTGCTATCCATACTGTAGTAAATATAAATGACAAAAATCATCAAACATATGTTGCCTAAGTTGTATAAATATGCATATATGTTAAAGATGTGGTAGCAGGCAGGTGCACAGGAAATCTTCATAAAGTTAACAGCTACTGCAGCAATAATAAACTGATGTTACCCTTTCAAATGCTAGTCAGGATTTTGCAAGCATTAGCCACCACCGTGTGATTTGAGCAGTGCCACTAATACAGATATAGTCAAGCTGGCAACTTGTCTCTCCCCCCGGCCCCGGTCTCCCCCTTTCTTCTCACAAAGAAATAGAATGAGTTTATTAAAGCATAGATGCCATTTTCATCTCAGAACGTTAACTGTGTTGTCTGTATCCCAAAGGTACTGAGCCAGTCAACGCAAACAGCTGTGCCACCTACTTGCAACAGTTGTACACCCACCACAAAGCACGGGGAGGAGGAGCAGGTTAAAGCGAACCGTAAAGCTGCTGGTGTACCTCACTTTGCAGTTTACCCATTAGCTCGAGGGAAATTTCATCCCTTTGGAGAATCTGCATTGTATGTAGAGCTCGTAGCAGAGAGTATTCTTTTCCTCTCGTCTCCTATAAACCACCTACTGCATTTTTATGTTCTACAATCACATACACCAAAACAGTGTTTAGCAAATTAACATCAAGCTAAATAAAAGGCATATCAACCAACTTAGCAGGCAGCTTTTAGGTGCTTCTCTATTGAGGATGTTGGGTGATCTGTAGGCTGAGAGCAGTATTTCCCTCATATTCTCATTATTTGATTTTAGTTCAATTGGATGAGTTTCACAGGAAAATTAATTATTTTCACAACTTTTATCAGTTGCCCTCAATACTGTAACATGCAGGAATAAGGGAAGCTGATAGAGGAAGAGACATTCAGCACACCTCCAACGGCAGCTACTCAGGCAGGATGACAAAATTGCCCTTTTACTCCACCCCTTTGTAAAGAGAAGCCCTGGCTGCAGAAACTCTGTGCACAACCACAGACAAGTGCATTGTGTGTCTGTGTATGCACATACATGTGTGCTGGGGAGAGAGGGGGAAACACACGTGGCTGTCTCTATGCAAGTGCACTGGATTTTTGATCTCTGCTGCAGATAGATGTGTGTGGTTTGATTTCTGTGAGAGTCAGTGGAAAAGCTTCTGTCTTAGGGCTTAAGTCTTGCTCATTGTAGGCCAGATACAATGCATGTGTTCAGCAAAGGCTTTGTGTCAGAGATGAGATGTGACAGCATGCCAAGAAATAAGAGAAGTAGCACAAGCACATGCAGGCAAGAATACAGTCAGGCACTTGTCCAGTACTTCTAAAGGTCCTGCTACCTCAAACACTAACAGTGCCTCACAAAAAAATTATAGTAACCAAGACTTCCCTACATCATCATTACGTTAACATCCACAGCACAAACAAAACACCTGCAGTCTTCCAAAGTGATGTTTATATGAGGACAGATCTACATGTCAGTGAATGCCTAGATCTTGTAATCCTGATCCTCTGATACAATAACAGGAGCACAATCAGTACTAAATGTTCATGTAGAAAAATAAATACTTTTAACCACAGCACAATTAGTTGTGGGCTTCTTTCTGCCTCTTCAATATAATTAACTAGGGCTTTATCTTACCATTATCCTTCTTTGCACTAGGGACTCAATCTAGGAACTTTTTCCTCACAGGACTCTAATATACTCTTATCTTTTTATATTAATTGAGTTATCTTATACTGTCACAGAGGTAGTAGCTGAAACAGAGATGCAGAAAGAAAACACCAGTCTCTCCTGAGCCTATTTGAACCCAAAGAACTTCAGCTAGGGAAGTGTTTCATCACCCAATTCAAACCTTTCAGGGGTCTGGTTTCCCTGTCCCTGGAGTGTGAGCAGGGAAATCACACTGCTCAGAACAGCTCTATTATTTTACTCAAATCACTTTAGAGTTAAAAAAAAATGGTTGTCTCACTTTTTCTTGTGAGCACTGATGACCATTGATTCCCATCTTCTGGGAAATCATTTTCAGCAAACCTCACTGGCATATGACAGTGCACAACATTGTTGTAGCAGAAATCCTTGTATAGATTAAAAAGTGAGGCAAAAAAATATGGCTGGACCATATAAATAAAGCCCAACATGCTTTATTTCTGTCTTGTCTGAACCATACTATGTGCTACCATCAGTATATGCTTTCCCAAAGCTATACTGTGTTCAGATTTCTCACTGTCAAGAAAATTATTATTGCTTAAATCCACTCTGCACACCCACCAAAAGTTACTGCTTAGTGCAACAAGTATTGTCATTCACATGACACTGAGTTATACTGTTTAGTGCAATGATGGAAAAGGATGATAAGTTGAAAATAGAAAAATGGGAGTTGCAGGATTCAGGTCTGCAGTGATACCTTTAGCAAGACCAAAAGAGGAATTCTCCTAACTAAAACAAGGGGCCTGAACAAATGATCATCTTCTGTTCAGAAGTGCCTGCAGTGCTTTTTCTTTATTTTGACTTTCTGAGGTTGGCTCATGGAAGCATCAGCCTTCCTAGACTGATATGTAACTGTAATACTCTGTAATAATCACACAAGGAAGGGTTTAAATTGGCAAAGGCCAATAAATTCAAAACTCAAGATCTGACATCTAACTTATAAACAAACACGGAAAAAATTTCTAGTCCTTGCATTTGCAGAAGTCCATTGCCCTTTCACTGCAGTAAAGGACTGAGGAAATAAATTGGGGCATATAAAGTCAGATCCACAACCCTGTCCTTCATCCATACTTGAGGAAATACAGATGAGGCTCCTCAAAGAAGTCAGGAATGTTTACATATGTATTCTTTTAAGTATAGAATGAGTATATAAAATAGGTCCATCATAGCTCTAAATAACCTCTTCACAGGTATTACCTAAATTCAGGAGAGATGAACCTCTGAGGATCCACAAGAGACATTGGAGAAAACAACTATGAGTTTTTGACTCCCAAAGTATCTTAATCTACCCCTTCCTCATGGCAAATGGTCCTTTTGCCATACCAAACTAGTGACTGCTCCAAAACCAAGTCTTGTTTGCCACCTTTTCCCACACACAAGAAGCCCCAGAGGGTCCCAGTCCGGCTGCTGACCCCTCTTGCCTTTGCTGGTGGACTGCTGTGTCTCATACAAGCCAGGTAGGAGATTTATAGAAGGGGTAGTAAACAGAGGGTTATTGTCAACTATGAATGCTCCATAAATGAGATCAACTTGGGGTGAGTAGCCATAAAATAATATTGCCTGCAGCGCTCATTTCAGTACTGAGGACCTCATCATGAGATCTGTCCAGTTCAAGTCCTTGGGCAAAGGTTTTTTAAGTAAGTTCCAGATCCAATTTTGCAGAGAACTTTTCCTTACCTGGATGGAAGCAAACTCAAGTATCAGCTCATATGTTCACATATCAGCAAGTGAAATTTTGTAGGAGAGGAATGTGCAGGGAGTCACTACCAACCAGTGACCTCAGCAGTTTTCTTTCAAGATTCTTCCTTGCGCTCGCCCTGTATAACTCCATCCTTCTCCTTATTAAGGGAATTAATTTACTCCAAAACAATACACATAAATTAGAAGTTCAAGTAGCAAGACCAAGTAGTCCCAATTAATTCATTTGTATATGACCTAGAAACAAACAAAAAAAAATCCAAGTCATTGCCTTAAACATAAAGAAATCTTATATTTCCATATGGGTATGCTTGAAAGGAAGAGGATCAGACAAATGGACTAGCTCCAAATAATAAAGTACCAGTTTAAGAAAAATACACTGGCCAAGATTACAGCAAATTATACACTCTTGTACCTAAGCACCATTCACACTATTGAATTAGAAATATACATGCTAAACTCCAAGGATCAGCACAAAGCCCTTAGCCTGTAATGACATTTCCTTAGCAAAGAAAACCATATTTTTCACTTGTTTTCTCTGTAAATGGCCTAAAATTTCTTATTAAAATTTCTCTTAAAATAAATAAATAAACAAACAAATAAATAAATAAATATGTGACTGACAGTGAATACAGTTTCTGCTTCAAATAGAGAAGAAAATTATAGCAATCACAAGTGACCTGTTCTGTGAGAAACAATTAGGCAAGCTGAAGTATAGATACCATGATGTACTCAGCCTGCAGCCCTAGAAACAAGGTATTTCTGGGCCATGCTAGACTGAGAACATTAGTATATAAACCATATCATGATGTGAAAGTAGGCACTCACCCCATCCTCTTGGATCAAGCAGGGAGAGGAAAGGGCATAGCTGTATCTCTATTCTCACCTATTAATCTGTCCACCCACTTCATGGATATCAATGAAATAAGGTTCAGCCTGAGGGCCAAATTCTGGTTTCACTTACTGCTGCAGTCTGTCATCCAAATTTGGTGAATGCTTTGCAGATGTGACCAAATCAGTCCACAAGACTTTTAATTTCTGCTGTTTCAAATGCCAAGAATTTTTTCTTCACAGTCGTTAGAGTCAGTCTTTTTATTCTTTTTTTTTTTTTTAATCTGAGATTTGCCTGAAGGAAAAGACTTATGAAAAACACCATACAGGCCACAGCTTCTCCATAGCCTTAGAAGCCCCTCTAGAAAGCTGTTAGCCTCTCAGAAAAGGAATATAACCAGCTGACTCCAAGTGCCACTTGATCAATAATGAGATATTCAGAAGGAGTCTTAATTTTATCTAACCGGAGGGATGAGACTATCATCTTCCCTGACAACCAAAAACTCAGCAGAGACCTCTTAAAGGGAATCATCTCCATTAAATTGTTGCCTGCTTGCAAGCAATAGCAGTAGTGGCACTCACCAGCTTTCAGCTGGAGATGATTGGGGGAGAATGCAGCAGGTAAATTGGTGCTTTGCAGGGGCATTGCACACATACCCGTGGCATTATGTCATTGTGACACACTCATCCCCAGAGGCTGCAGGGACTTGCAATCACTGCTCACACTATGCCTGAGGTGCTAGGGTGCCCCAAAAAGTAAACCGTATATGTCCTGCAACGATGTGTGTGTTTGTGTGTGCACATGGACAGCCTTTCCACACATCGTGTTCCATGCGTGCATCACAATATCGGTGTAACACCTTCCAAATGAAAAATTTAAATTAAAATGTGATGTTCTAAAAGAGCATTTGCAGCTCACACCACTGCAAAAACTTACTCTGACTTTTTAAAATTTACACTATCATAACATTTTTATTACTCCCAATTAAGATTCTTAGGGAAGAGCAAATATTTAAAATGGTGGGTTGTTGACCTTAATATATAAATTTCCTTCTTAAAGAAAAATCTTCTCTTGTTGCAGATTGACTCATGTTATCACTAGTAAATTTCAATACTTAGTCAATATTAAAGAACATAACTCATCATTTCTTTATACAATTTCTTTCCAACTGTACCGCTTACAGATGAGAGAAATTAAATTCTTCTCAGGCAGATAGTTTGATCTTCCCATGACTTAAAGAGGAAAAACGAAAGACAAATTTATCTCCAAAGCTTTAGGTTTGGGCTTTCCAACACTGAGTTGGGTAATTGCTCTGACAAAGATAGTGGAAAAGGAAAAAAACAAAAAAGAAAAGAAAGGTCCAATAAAAAGAATAATCTTTGATGTAATAGAACAAGAATCAGACCAATAGTCATAAACAAGAAGTTTCAGGAATAATAAAAAGGAACAGTCTGACTTGCTAATAAATTAGGAGATTCTGAGGTGCACAAAACATAAGGAAGCGTACCCGCATAGATAATAGTTAAAGACATATCATGGGCCAGGCAGATGATAATTCATTTTTTCTGTGATGTAACCTAACACTGTTTAGTCCCTTCTTAACAACCCTTCAATCATGTCTCATTTCATTTAAGTCTAAATAACACTTCAGCCACCTCCTACAGGGGAGGACTTGCAGATTTCCCTCTGGAAATACATTTCTATAACCTCAGAGTGTCCAAAAACCCCCAAATTTTATTTTAACTTCTACAATGAGAAAGTATTTAAGTAAGACAGAATTATGAAACCAAGGTTGCACAACATGTCACTTGTTCTCAAAAATTAATCCGATAGTGTTTGCAGTCATGTATTTGTGTACCTCGCATTAGGCCTCACCTTATGTTCTGTCTATATTTGGGCTGTAGCAGGTTTTCAAGTAACCTAAGTAAACTTTAGTTATAAAACGATTATTAGCATAAATATGAATAATGTTTTTTAGACAGATTCTATCATCCTGGCTGTAGAAAAGCTCAGTGGTATGAGTCTGAAATTAATACTTACTACATGGTGTGTCTCACCAACCCCAGGACTTCTGAGGCCAGATGTACATCTCGGCTTTGCAGATCAAGATCACATGGCATGTCCAAAGCAGATGACTAAAACCCTTCCCCAGCTGAAATGATGAATCCTTCATTCTCCCAAAATCTCATCCTGTACACCAAATTGTCCAGCTTTACAAACCTCTAACCTGATGAGTTTGACACAATTTCCATAGGTATTAGTCAATCTTTTCAAAAGACTTTTAGATACATAGTTGCATTGCACAAGTCAATAATTCTTTATAAAAGGTCCTCAGGCAAAATACATAACTAGTCTGAAATGAGTTTTGACTCAGTAGCCTGCAAGTTATGTCAGGCAAGACCAGGAAACAGCCCTATTTTCAGAGCAAATACAATTCACAGTGAATCAAAAAGCTTGCTAAAGACTACAGAAACATTTGGAGACCATGGAGATGCAATCTCACTCATATTCTATCATAATGTCGACATAAAAGTTCTTGCCTCAATTCAGTTCCACCATGATGAATAGCATGTGGCTTCATTGCATTATGAGACTTAAAACCTGTTGGTTTCAATTTAAATTGAGATGATAGCTAAGCACATCTACTTTCAGCATGAACCAATCAAAAAAAGATGTGGTTTTCCATAGAAACATCTCTACCAATAGTTTATATATGCTGAAGTAGCCAATTACATCTTGGCACACTCAAAAATACATAGCAACAGCAATGACAGCATGGCAACAGCAGCTGCTGCACAACAGAAAAATTAGAAAATTACTCTTTAGAAAAAAATATATTCTGTTAATTCACTTTGTTTACATTTTCTTTCATGAAATAGTTTCGGAAAACACTGTATGTGTAGCTAACTTCTTGTGTACCTCATTACTGGATGGGTGAATTAAGATTATTAACAAAAATATTCCTTGTTTTCAAAGTTGCCTTCTGCTGTGAGTATTATTTTGCACATGGCAAATCATTCAGAAAGCATGGGAATTGTGTATGAGTCCCTCCCAAATGAAGGTATTCCAGCGGGCACAAGATGAGTTCACTTTTCATAGCCAGTATGTTGACTTTGGTGTGACAGGACAACCACCCTAAGCAGCGGGGCCTTACCTGACAACCCAGGAATGGCCTGGCCATGGTGGAAAGGCTGATTCTTCCCTCAGGCGAAGCCATCATATTTTCTCTTCATAGAATGTGACATTTGCCACATGATCAGATGTATTTACATGAGTATGCACTTAAAAATACATAAAGGGAGGACAGGGATTTTAAATAGCCATGGTGGAAATACTGGGTTTTTTTTAAATTGTTAAGGTCCAGCTCCTGCCTCCACGAGCATATGTTTCACTTCCACTCTCCCCTTCCCAGAGGAATGTCCCACTTTTATTATGGGACGGCGCCCACAAGAGTGGTTGTACGGTGCTCGATTTACACTGTGTCAGTGACGATATAGCAGGGAACAAGCAAAGGGTTGTCAGTGCTTTCTCAGCGGGGCGTGAACGTGTATGACCCTATCGAAGTGCCACCTGTGTGTAAAACAGAGCTGCAGAACATGGCAGTTCACAACACACGTTTTTGAAGGGAGGTGATGGGAAGGCAAAAAAAACCTGTGCAAGAAATCCAGTAATTATGTTCACGGTGGCAGTGTCATGTGTCTAAATAATATCTTTGGTGTTTTATCTGTTTGCAGATTTGTATCATATTCCCCTGGGATATGAAGTAAGCTGTGTGTGCCTCTACAGTTAAGGATGAGGCAGTTTCTCTAGCCTAAATCCTGCTATTCTGTAGCTATTAGCATCTGCAAAGTTAATCTACTCTCTGGTAAGGCACAAATACATTTTGTTATACCAAGAGTGACTACTTTTGAGTTGATCAGATAGAGTATACTTATGTAAATCATTTGTAAATATGGATTCCAGCAACACCAGATAGAGAATTTCAGCTTTACTTTGTTCATTCTAATATTTAGGACTCAGTTTTGAGGCTTATTGTGGTTTTGTTTTGTTTCTGTGCAAGCCTAAGTTCTGGAAAGACATGTGAGTCCATGCCCACTTCCTGACTGCCCTGCAGATGCCAGAGTGTCTGCAATAATGTGAAGAGATCAGTGCTTTAAAGGGAAAGATATTGTCTCTCACTAATATTAAAGCATCATTGGATAGAGCAATGAGGTTTTTTTCAAATTTTTTCATCTACTTAGTTCATCTGCTTGGCCCAGAAAGCGGACTCCAGATGAGATGAAGGTTAATCTGTCCAGGGTGGCCTTTCCTCTGTCCTCTTGTCCCTGCTCAATCGGTGTCTTGGAGGGCTTTGAATGTTATTTTTGAATCCACCACATAAGGAGCTGCTTTCTAAAATGACCTTTGAACATGACTGAGGGAAGATGGTACTCTCTCAAGTACCGCTTATTGTCCTGCTTTTACACGTTATTTATATGCTTCATCTTCCACTTGTCCTGCTCTTATCCCATTGACCAGGTTCATAGCAGTCATGGCTATGATAAAAATCATTATTATCAGTTATAGCTGCTCTACTTCATTTTAGATAACACTTCTCTTGGATGAGAATGGAAGTGTATGTACTGCTGCTAGTAGCTCTTATCGTTTCTCAAACTGTCAGTGAACAGTCATTATTGTTCTTCCACTTCTCCTTCTATTGTGAGGACAGTTAGTTATCCTGCTTCTCATAAAGCTTCTGGTTTGCAAATTAGCTTCCTATGTAATACTCTTTTATTTAAATCTGGAAGCCTTCACCCTTCTTCCCCTAGTTGTATATGGGGAAAATTAGTCACCAAATGGAAATGTGGCTGAGACTTGAAAATGAAATGTATATATTTTTGAAGAAGAAAAAAAATCTCTACCTTCCTTAGTAGGATTCAGAGCTGGCATATTTTGAATTTCAGCATAACAGGTACTTTCTCATCACTTTTCTCTTTTAGTTCTTGGCTGAAATCATCAAGCATTAGAGTACAGCTTTCTATTCAGTATGGTGAAAACGACCTCATGTAACCTCTTGCCGTCCCGGGAGAAGAACAAAAACTTTCTGGCAAAATACATAATTCCTTGAATTTTAGGGGCAAAGACTCGTGTAACAGCAAAATCTGATGGAAAGATTGCAAGAATAAGATTGAGCCACAGTCTCCAGCCTAACTTCCTCCATACAGTTTATGTAAATTCCCAGAGCTTCCTACATGCTTCATCTCTCAAGCTAATGCCTCGGGTGAGAATGGTGCACTTGTTCTCCAAATGTTGTTTACAGGTCACCCATTGAAACGATGCATCATTCTAAATTGACTCTTTATTCTAGGTAGAGAATTCAATGCCACAATCAAATTTCACCACTGTTCCTCTCTGAGCATTAGCTTATGCAAGTATTAATTCCTGATAAGGTGTGAAACTCAGGATTTGGGGTTTTCTGTTATAAGTTGGCCCTGTCATGTAATTTAGATCATTGTCTATGTGTATGGGAAGCATAAATACCTGCAAGCATATCATAAAAACACTGAGTGAAATGAAATAATGCCTTAGTTTTTCATTACCCCATTGACTTACTAAGAAAAATATTGCAGTAGAAAGAGTTGCAGCAGCTAATCCACTGCTGCTTCATAGCAGCCACCCCAAACTTTGCTCTACAATATCAGAATAAGTGATAGAAAAACTGTATCAAGTGAATCACACTCTGGTTTAGGAATGCAGTCCATACACATGGTGATGTATAAGACTTGTGGAGATGTGTAGTGGGTTGACCTTGGCTGGATGCCAGGTGCCTACCAAGTTGCTGTCACTTGCCTTCCCAGCAGGACAGGGGAGGAAATAAGATGGAAAATAACTAGCAGGTTGAGATAAAGCAGTTTACTAAACTAAAAAAAAAAAAAAAAAAATTCCCCAAAAGGACAAAAAAAAATTACTACTTCCCACAGGCAAGTCATGTTCAGCCATTTCCTGGGAATCATGGCTTCAGCATGTGAAGAACTTGGTCTGGAAAGTAAACATTTTATAACAACAAATTCCCCCACTTCATCCTCCCTCCCATAGCTTTTATATCATCACATGGTATGGAATATCACTTTCATTAATTTAGGTCGGCTTGCCTAATTGTGTCCCCTCTTAGAATCTTGCCCACTTCCAGTCCCTTGATGAAGGATGGGGAGAACATTAGAAAGACAGTGTTGGTGCTGTGCCAGTGTTGCCCAGCAGTACCCAAAACATTGGTGTATTATCAGCACCTTTCTAGTTACTAATGCAAAGCACAGCACCGAGGGATGCCAGGGGAGAATGAACCCCATCTCAGCCAGACCCAATAGAATGTGTAAAAGCCCTTCTACACTGTGTGAAATACAAGTTACAGTGAAACTCCAAGAGCCAGGCTTGGTTGGGAGAAGAGTGATGGATGTCATCCACAGATGTAACTGCTTATGGCAGCTAAATCACTGTGTAAGTTATAATTTTATGCAATTAAGAATACAAGGATCTCCCACATCAAGCTGACCTATCTTATACTTTTATTGAAGCCCTTCTGTGGCTTTGTCCCTCCCTTGTCTCTCTCTTGCTTGCCACAGACACTGGGCCAGAAACGTGGAAGTTAATGTTCTTGTCCTTTCTCTGTGCCACATTCCCAGTGTGAATCTGCACGTGTGATACAGCTCTCAGGTTGCTTCTACAAGCAGCTCTTTTTCTGTACTTTTCCTCTGAAGTGACACTTGTCTCTGTCTACTCGTCAAGGGGCTGCCCATTTGCAAGAACTGACACACTTTTCCACTCTGTCACTGGGAGAACATTTTTGAGTGCCAGTGCAGGCCACCCACTTGATAAAAATGGTCACAATACTAAAATTATCAAGAGCCAACTGTCTCTTCCTCCTCTTCATTCAGATAACAATCCTTCCACGTGCAAAATCCTCGCAGTCTTTAACAAATAGGAAAAGGTGCACGACAGTGTCACATCTCAGCAGAGCAGAGGGGAATAAGAAAGTGGTAAAAGATCAAAGGGAAAATATAAAAGTACTGCAAGTGGTCTGAAGAGCATCCTCTGGGACAAGGGAAAAGAAATGAGGCAATGGGAGCAACGGAATGACATGGTCATTCTCATAGAGGACCCATCGCGCAAAATTTATTTGCTTTACTGTAAACTATTTGGCAAAAAGCAGATAGCACCTGTGCGCCAGATACATAAAGACACATGTAATCTGCTCATGATCTGTCTGTAGGCTGCACTGTCAGTTGCTTGATGTGCATGAGCCTGCGTGGGGAGACAGGGAAGAAAGGAAGAGAAACTAACTAACTAACTGTAGCACAAGCACGGAAAGCTTTCCTAATTGTCTCAGTTCTTGTTTTCCTTTCCTTCACTGAATGGCAGTTTTGACCCCACAGAATAATATTTTTTTTTTTTTAGATCAGGCTTCAAATACTGAAGATTTAATTCACACTTTTTTAAACCAACAAGCTGAATTATCCATCTGGTTGTCTAATATATTTTTGTGGTAGCTTTAGGTCCTAGCAAATTGGGTATTTCAGTACCTGGACGCCTCCAGTATACCAGAACATAATGACAATGAACACGTACATTGGTGGAAAAAGGGGGGGGCCTGTATTTCTGTATAAGCATGATAATACATTCTGACACCATAAGAGCAGTATTTTCTGTCAATCAGCTTGAATTCTCTGTAAGTCTCAGACATATAAGTCACATTGAGAGGGTTATGCATTTCACAAGTGGATTTTTATATAAATACTTTCTCTGGCTCCAGTTCAACACAACAAAAGAAGTCAAACATTAGTCTGTATTTGTATTTCTTCACTGAAATGTTTTGACATAAACTGCACACAATCCTAGCTGAAAAGTGCCATACAGTTTGGAAGAAACTGCTGTGAACACCTCTATTGTTCACAAAATGCCAAAGTTTTTGCTTCTTAGAAACTTAAAGGCCTCATTTCCACAGCTCTATCAGCACTTTTGTTCTAAAGAGCACACAGTTCTGTATACAGCCTTCTCCTTCCTTTCTTAGGCTGCTTTCCCTTGTAAGTAGATTCAGAAACCTACTAACTCCATGGAGAACTGAAAATGGCATTGGACCTTTGCCAAAACAACAGTAAAACATCTACAACAAAATGGTGGCTGTTTTCTATTCAGTTGTGAGGCAAATATCTATTTTTGCACTGTATTAAATGAATCGGTGTCAGTCTACAGTACATTTGTTTAGAGTGCATGGCAACTTCTTGAGTCAAACTGATCAGCTACACTGCTTAATTGTAGAGTAACTCAGGGAAAGTAGAGTTATTCTGGATTTGCCCCAGGATTCCTCTGTTCCCCTGACATGTAATGGAAATTATCACAGCCACCACCTAAAAACTGCGCAGTTTGGGTACAGCTCTGCAAGATGGTAAGAGATGAGTGCTGAAGTGACTGCAGTGTGACAGCCAACTTCACCACATCCAGAATAACCCAGAGAATTTCCTAAAATGTACCAGCTAGCAAAGTCCCAAGGTCTGGCTAAACTGATCAAGCATCACTGCAGCACAGTGGTCGTCTGACTACTCTCTTTTCCTCTGAGAATGCCCTAACATTCAGTCAACATTCACCCAGCATTCATCCTTTCACCCCAGCCCTTCCTTATCCTCCTTGCAGCCTGTCTAGCTACCACAGAGCAGCAAAATACTCTAAAAGAGCAGAAAACCTTAAGGCCTCAAATTCCACTTATGGGAAAATATGGTCACATAGTCCTGAGGCAGATTGTCTGTGAAAGCATGTTCCACTTCACAGTGCTCATTTTATGAAATCACGCTGAGAAGCACAGTGTATTCTATTCACTGGCTTAAACTCACCCTAAGTAGTCCCTATGAAATGTGTAAATGTGTTGGTTTCATTAGACATCCAATACTGTCTTTAGTTCAATGGGTTTAATTATGAGAAAGCAAAAAAAAAAAAAAAAAATTCAAGCAATATGTAGATGAACCTGGACTGAAATATGTTTGGTTTAGAAAACAAAGCATTGATCTCAATGAAAAGCTACTGGTGTAAGTGGAAATATTATGTCTTGAAAGGAAATCTATTCATTTCCATAAAAATTTAGTGACTTGAGTATGCATGGATTGGTTCCACTACAGATATATTGGATTCAATGACACTGTATTAGTTTCAAAGCATATTTATCCATGCAGTAAAAATGTATAGGTTATGAGAATTAAAGAGGCGTGATGATGGCTGCCCTGAAGACTAATCTAAAATACAATTTATATTAAAATTGATCAAATTGGGCTTAACAATGATACATCCAAAAGCCCTAAATAAATTTTATTGTATTCTATCACTTTGAACACATCAGTCCTTTTGTGTCACTCTGGTATAAACAGATTCTTCCAGGTTCCAAGGGGCTACATCCCTTCCTCTTCTCCACAGAGTGAAGCTGTGAGCAATTCAGGTTCTTTCTCCATAAGCAAGCTATCTTTTTTCTCTCATCTGTAAGGATGAAAATGCAGCTTGTCCCATAGGCCAGGCAGACAGGAGTATAACACAGACTTTTTTTCCAGGCTGTATGTGGAGACCTAGAGGTGCTACCTGCAGGCAGAAGCAGTCCTGTGGACCACAGACCTGAGGTCAATAATCTTCTTATTAAAGTCCATCAGTATGTCCATGTCTCTGCTTCTTTCTGGCTGGCTCCAGGTGCCTCCTCAAGGCATTATTCTAAACCACCCTTCAAAGATCACCTAACTTCCTCCTGTGAATAGATATGGAAACAGATATGGAGTTCTGGCTGTTTGAATAGGTGCTCAAATCAGACAAAGAAGCACACCCATGAAGCCAATTCTTTGCTTAGGCCTGTACATTTATTTTCTGTTTAAAAATTATATGTCATACTGAAATGCTTGCTGGCTCATGCTGAAGCCTAAAAACGTAGGTATGAACTCCCCCTACAACCTCCATTTTTTCTCAGAAACCTCCGTGTTTAATAAATGCACAATTAATTGGAGAGGTGTTTCAGCTTGATCTGCTGTTGCACAATAGGACTCTGGCTGCACTGCTGTTATAAGTAATATTCTGTAGACACAACATTTGGAACCACTCAGGCTTCTGTGGCTGTTCCTATTGTAAAGAGGCATCCTGAGTGATTCTGAAAGCCCAGGTATTTGTTTTGATTTGTCTATAAAAATGTATCAGTAATTTTATTGTTTAGTTTGTCCTGCTGACTAACACAGCTACCCACTCATGCTAAAGAATGTACATAATACAGAGGCTGTTAAGTGCCTGTACTATTTTTATAAGAAAAAACATCAATAAGCACTTGACTTTGAAGTTTTTACCATCCATTTTCCAGAATGACTCTGAATGATAAAAGAAAACAGTCTTCAACTTCCCTCTTTGTGGTACACAATAAAGCTCTATTTACCATGCAATTTCTTCACGATGGGACCCTAGCTTTTCCCTACACACTCTCATTTCCTCAAACAACACAGGCAAATTAATTTTTTTTCTTAAATCCTGACTAGTCTGTTCCAGTTAAATACAAGTGGCACCCAATATTTTGACGTTATAGTATAATAAATATCCCGGGTTCAAATCCTAAATCTAGATTTTCAGAACAACTAAATGATAAATCAAATTGCAGGATCAGTATCCACATGATTCTGATGAGCCACAGTTTTATCTTGTCACAGCAAAGAATATTCCTATGTTGACACAACCTATTTTTCACTGTCATGTTATAAATTGAAAGTTTGTCGCATCTCCTAAGGAACATAATCCATTGTTCTCATCAGAACTCCAAGCTAAATGTACACTATAAAGTTTAAGTCTTCATTTAAAGCCTAGAAAGCATAAAATTTAAAGACAGTTACCATTCTGTGGTATTAAACATCCTGCATGAATTATTGTCTCTCAGAGTAAAGTTTTTGAGGTGCTATTTCCAGTACCACCATGCAGGCTTTCTAATCACACCTGCCGTACCTACAAGGTTCCAAGACAGCAGGGATTTTCCTCAGTTAGGGTTTGCACAATATGGCAAGTTATGCCTTGTTTCTAAGTTCTCTCTAAATTTTTCATCTACTTCTCTCTTGTACCAATATAAAGACAGTTGCTTTGGCACATATCAGAATTCCTCTGATTCCTTCCACATTTCATTGAACTTTTACTACTTCCTTCGATATTTTTGTACTGTTATATTATCAAAGTTAAAACACCTTATATGCCAGCTATACTACAAGACACTATTTGCTCAAAGGAAATTAGAATCTGTGGTCATGATCGTGTAAATATTTACACAGAGGACTAATGGCAGGGCTTAAACAGTTCAACCAAATTTCTCATGAGCATGTTGATATTTCAGGTATAAGTGTTGACAGTAAACACTGTCCTTAAGTGCATCATCTGAAGTAGATGGAAGGAGTGTCTGGGCTCCGTGTGGGGAAAGCCCTCTATTCCTGCTTTCCCAGGTAAATACACAGGAATGGAGGGAAAGTACAGGACTTGAAGGACAATCAAGTTTGACAGCACATGTTTCTGCTGTTTTCATGTGGCTTAAGTCCTGAGCATGTCAGAACGTTTCGTGCCCACTCCCTTGGCTGTTTCTACAATCTCACTCATCCTGCAGTAGTCACTTCACACATTTATTACATATATTTTAGAATTCATTCTGTTCTGTGCATGCACTTGTGTGTCTCCTGACTACTAATTTTCAAGTGTCTAGCCATCCCAGTCAGTAGACAGGCAAACATTTACAACTACATCTGATGTTTTCTGACTTCTTCAACATATTTTGTTATGTCTATCCAAAACACCTGCGACACCTAACTGAATAAACCCTAGCCAGTCCTAAGGCAGCAGATACAGGGCAGAATAAATTCCTGCAGAGCCTGTCCCAAGACCCCCTCCACCACTGGGATTTCTGTGCTGTACAACCACCAGATAAGCACGTCCAAATGCATTCATATCCTCACTGCAAAAGAGGAAAAAGATTAGAGCAGTACAGCCCTTCAGGGCCTCCAGCAGAGGCTCTTTGCTATCCCAGGCTGAAAGACTTCTCACACTGATTTTTAAAAAGGGAGTTGATAGCATGTAGGTTGACAGCCTCAAGTACAGGACGAGGAATGCACAAAACAAGGGTATCTCATGGGATAGCTACTATTAGTTTGCTTTTTAATGTAGGGCAAAGTCCTGCTCTCAGCTAGGAGTGCACAGGCTTGGGATAATGATACCACCTGTCATTTAGTAAATCCAGATTTACAGAGGTGTAAACAGGAGTAGAATTTGTTCCAGAATCTCTAGGCAAGCTGAAAAAGAGCTCTTCCAGAACACATATTTCAATATCATGCCTTAGGTAACAGTAAAATCAAAGTCTATATGTTTCTTTCATGAAGTATCAAGCTTCCGTGCATCATATATCGCTATATTTCTTTAGCTGCTTCATAGCCCTAAAAGGACACTGGGTTGGGTGGATGGAGTGGCGGGATCTTTTTTATATTTTTCAAGAATACACATTTTTCAAGTCTAAATTAAAAAAAAAATACTTATATATTCACTCTTTAATTGGCTTTTGTCAGGAGACATTCTTCTTTTCAGCTAAGGGATGTATTCTTTGGTGTCTTCATTAAAATATCTCACAATCTTTTTTTTTTCCTGAGAAATATATATATATATATGTTATGGTAAGCTTTTTTCTTCTCCTTTGATTGTTCCATAATGCCAAGAATGCCATTATAAATGTGTGTTATTTTAACAGGGTTTATGTTAAGCAACAAGGTAGATATTATTCTTTAAATCTGAGTTTAAATAGTGTGAAGAGTGGAGCCAATTGAAGTAAATCATAATTGCTAACTAGGATTAGTTTGCAACAGCTTCCTTAAAGTTTGCAAGAAAACATATACAAGAACAGATCCCTGGAGCAGAAATGCATTTTATTCATAACTTCTAACCCAGGTCCACACTCTCCAAAGTGTCATTGTCATGAATCATTGTTAGCAAAACAATAACTCTAGTGGTCTTACATTTTCTCTCTGTGCAAATTATGTATGTTTCATGTGACATTACTTACTTCCTCAACTAGCAAGTCTTTCCCATCTGTTGGAAAGCCACCAGTGGTGATGTGCTATCAAAGTGAATTACCTTCTTACATGCCAGGAAATTAGGGCAATCCAGTGCCTTTCATCTAGCTCCTCTACACTGCCATCCTGCTCCCACAGGGTCTCCCATTCACTCTTCTCCTACTGATTTGTATGGGAGCAATTGTATAGGAAGTAATTTCTCTGTGGCTTGAAAAACGCTTTTCAGGCTTGAAAAGAAGCTGTGTGATTTGATGTATGATTTGTTCTTCTACAGCCACTGAGCACCAGAAAGAGGATTCCCATCCAAGCTCCATGTAAGTGGGTAAAAAACCAAACATGATGAGGGAAACAGTAGAAAAAGAGTGGACTATCAGATCCAAGCATATGTAGCTGTAGGGCCTTTTACTCCTTGTAAATGTCAGGGTGCATCTGTAGCCAGTGTCAGGACAGAAGATTCAGGGATCAGATCAGGACGGGCTTTTTCATTTTCTTTGCAATTTTCATGATGCCAAATACTTGGATTATTACGAATGCAATAGATTTCCACAGGAGGATGGTTTGATGTCTGCGAACTGTTGACCAAAGGACTGGTTGGTAAAAGTTTAGCTGAAAGTAGTCTTTGAGAGGAAACTGGCTAACAGTCTTTCCTGCCCTACTCTAAGTTACACTTTGGCTATAAAATACATGTCTTCAAAACGTGACAAGTGCTAAAGAACCCTGCGAATGAACAGTTAGGAGCGTGCTCCAGTTCCCCATTGCCATATCATCTTCCTTCTCTTCCTCTCACTTTTATTTCTCTCCTGCCTACGCCAGCACTTCATTTCCCTCTGATAATCTGGTCATGCCACATACCCCTCTCACATAAGCCCACGTCCATGCCAGCCTTCCCCTTTCATAACTCTTCACCTTCATGCCTCCCATCTCCCTCCTCCTTTCCCTTTTATCCATGGATGCCCCAGGATACTGCTGCCATCTTTTGCCTTGCTTCAGTCTTCTCTGTGCCTCTGAGTGTGTTTCATCCCTCCATGACCTCTGCATTGCTTCTCAGGGGTTCACCTGACCTTCCAATAATTGCATACCCTTTCCTAGACAACCCCACAAACATTGCCATTTGCTTTATTTATGAACCCAAGTTTGCCTCCCTCTGTTTGCATTTATTGAGCCCCCTAGTTCCCCAGATTTTCCCTTTAGCCTCTTCCTACCCAGTCATTGTAAACAAAATTAAGGGGGTTTGCTTTCAATTACAGTATGTCTGAAAAAAATCTCTGTCCTGGGAGAGACAAGGAGTCAGGAGGACTGATTTCTTTGAGGCAGAGTTAATCTGCTTAGATTGAAAAACGAGTGTCTAATGAAGAGCTAGATTCTATTATCTTAATTGTTGAGTTGCTATTATTACTCCATAATACAGAAGGTAGAAGAGATGCAAGCAGGTATTCTACAATTACATACCAACCAATGAGAACTCACCCAGTAGATATGTCCAGGAGCGTATTTATGCATGCAAAAAGTTCTTTTGAACATTCTAAGTCTTGCCTACATTTGATACACACATCTGTAGTGTACCTAAGTAAATGTGAACACTGTGGCCCCAGTTTATGTGTGCTGCTGCAGTTTAGCAGGAAAAGTTATGGCATGCTCTTTACTGGAAGATTAGTCTTGCCTCTGTTTAAGTTGGTGGCCCTATTGAATCTGAAAAGGCCATATTGATATCTAGAAGGATAATGATAGCTGTGCTCTCCAGAAAAATTCAGATCGTGATCCCTCCATGACCCCAAGCCAGAAAGGATGAAACAGTAAATTATGTTAATCTACTCATTGTCAGGTCCCCATCTGTTCTTTCCTTTCTTTCAGGGCTCTATCCTCTCCAGAGCTAGCCCCACATGAATATTTTTAACAAACACCTGGAGCTAAACCCACTGCAATGACTTTGCACCCCCCTTCTCCACCATGAATGTAGCTGAGGCACGAGCGGCAGGGTTCTCACAGCTCATCTTCCCCAGGATGTAGAACATCTAGCAACACAATACATTAAATGGCATTTGATTGTATACAAAATTCAGTAATTTGCTAAGGGTCTCCCAGTCATTAGCGAGAATTAACGAGGTTCTACTGTAATAAAATCTTACTTCAAAATACAGAGTTTTACCGGAACATATGGGATTATAAAAGTAAATGTGCATCACACATAATCTTATGCCACATTATATAGCACATTTTTAAAAAGGAAACACCCACAGGTCTGAACAACTTTTATTTTTATGCAAATTCTTTATGCACAGAGACGTGCTTACTTGTCACTTTTGTGTTGTATCACCACAGTGCCAAAGGGAAGTATCACGTCTCACTTTGCCTAGTCTTTATCCATCTACCTTTGCAAACACTCTTTACCATTCATAAGCTAAAGGACTTCTGGCATCCCAAAATCTGTTTTCCCTTCACATCCATCTTCTGTGATGGATGCAGAAGGAAGCCCCTGCAAGAGCTTTGTAACTCAATCCTCCTTGAGAAGTCAGTTCTCTGTAGAGTTTATGCCCAACCCTGCATGCTTTTTATAATCATAACCATCATCTTTTTATTACGTCTTGGACTTGAAGAGTCCTGAAAGCAGATGTAACTCATGATGACCTGACTTCAATGGGAGAATGAACCAGGTGGCTAATTGTCTCTAAAACAGATACACTGATAATTAGCAGGAGAGCACAATGCAACAGAAGCCTAACCACCAACCTTTTTTTAAGTTAAGCAAATGGGTGAGCAAATGATGTAGCTGCATCATACTTTGACAAGCTAATAAAGGATCCATACCTTCATCTAGTCAGCTACACTCACCAAACCATTCCCTCAGGACGTAGTATCAATGATTCTGAAATGGTAGACTTACAGAAAATGGAAAAAAAGAAGTGTACAAAAGCCCTTGTGCACAAAAGCTCTTCTACAACAGCTTCTCTTTCTGAGCAGGTCACTGCACTAGCATTTCTTCCTGAATATCTGCCTTTAAACCTTGCCTTACATCCCAAAAAGAAATAACCTTGGTGGCCTCATCTTGTTTTCCATTTGCCCATGTCTCAAAACAAAAATATTGTCATCCTCTGCTAAGGAGCAGTCTAGGAGCAAATAACAGAAAAGCTGTCAGTTAAGCTGCATTGCCTTGGCACTGCTGCACAGAGGAGTTTACTTGATGATGGCTCTCAGAGTAGATGGCTTTAGCTACCACTGCACATCCCCCACCTTTACAAGCACTAAACTTACTGCTTCCATAAAAAGCAAACAGACAAAGTGAGTGGAGTTTGCTTTAAAGATATTAGCAACTCAGAGACTTTAACGTTAAAACACAGATTGCTTTGTAAATGGTGTCAAACAGCAGCCCAAAATATAGCACCATATAAAATACCCAATGCAAACAACTCCACAGGTGCTGACAGAGAGGTGGAAAGACAAATATTTCCAAGTTATCCCCAGTTCCTTGTCCTGATCGGGCAATTCAGAGTTTTGTGGGATAGGAGATAGCATTCTCACCTTTGTTATTTTGCTTCAATATTTGCTGTTGGTCATTCTTAAAAGAGGGATACAAACAGCAGTGGCTATCTGTTCATCTGGAAGTGTTCTAAGTGCTAGAGAAAAAAAAACTCAAAAGGACCATTTACTCAGTGCTACTTTCAAGTCAGATTGAAAACTAATTTAGGCACTTTCCTTTAGGAGAACCTCTCACACAGGGGGGGTTTGTTCTAAAAGAGAACTAGAAAGCAGAACTAGAAATAAAGCAAGGGCCAAATGTATCCATGTTGTGCCGGCCTTACCTGTTCCCTACTTTTTTCTGGTACTGCTAGCAGCAACACAGAAAAACCCTACTGACTACACCCACTCTGCCTCACCAAAGGCACTTGGCCCAAAAGTAGGTTTTGTCAAAGCCTATCAATCACACATCACTAACCTCCTCACAAATGAGTCTTGGCAGGTTTACACTGGCATAACACGGG
Organism: Calcarius lapponicus; assembly: GCA_039654755.1. Classification (NCBI taxonomy): domain Eukaryota; kingdom Metazoa; phylum Chordata; class Aves; order Passeriformes; family Fringillidae; genus Calcarius; species Calcarius lapponicus. Next base: position 38,322,635 of record CM077464.1, on the reverse strand, counting down.
GGCAAGAGAGTCGTGAAATTAACCTCTGCTCAGGGGCCAAAGTGAGCAAATCACAAAAATTAAACAGACAGCATAAGTGGTGAAAAGTAGAATTTTCCACTAACATGTTTCTGACTTCCAGTTCTAATAGTCTAAGGAATTGTTATTAGAGTGATCAAAGGGAGAAATCGCAAATGTGAGAAATCTGACAACTAAGCATCAAGCTAGTGTGGCAAAGGAGATTGCTTTCTTTCCATTTCCTGTTAAATACTGCTTTGGAACTTTATTTTGATGTAGATTTGACAAAACTCGCATTGCATTTCAGTTTCTGGTGCATAGGTCTGCTGAAAGAAAATAATAAAGCAAAAATGAAGAGTCTGTCAGAACAATAGCTGCTTTAAAAAACAAGAAATCTGCCGAGGTTTTAGGTTCAGAGAGTTTACTCTGACAAATAGATAAAAAAAGTCAACGGGGAAAATAACCCCTTGCCTACTTTTGCAGCCCCTTAAGACTATTCTAAGTCTATTCACTAAAACAGAGCTGCTTCTCTCTGAACTTATAAAAATTATCAGTGCTTTTGTTGTTGAAGTTAGGAGTATATTAGATATTGCTCTTTCAGTTCTTCCAGTAAAAGACTAATATAATAGCAGGTAAGTTTTCTTTTTTTTTTTTTCTTCCATCAATTTATCTATCATTTTATTGTCACTTTAAAAGATATAAATACAGACTCTGCAAATTTCAGAGTAAGCTTAGCTTTTGTTGTTTGCTCATGTAATTTTCCAGGACAACTAATAAATACATGGAAAAATATCAGCTGTTCACCTACTTTAAATATATCACAATGAGATGAAGACATTTCCAAGTGCTTCAATACCCTTTATTTTTACCATGGTAAGCATTAGATTGTGGTGTTCTTGGAATAAAAGTTTATTATGATTTCTCTAGAAAACTGTCCAAGTATTTCTGGCTTCAACTTATATATGTTCTTTCAATTAATTGTTTTGCTGAATAAGTGGCACACAGCAGCGAGCCTTTTGGGACTTTTCTTCCATATAAGATTTGAACTTCCTATTTATAAATTCTCTTGCCATAGTCCTTTCCTGGGAGTCCAGGACATTTCTCTGTAAGAGGCATTTCAGGATCAGGCTTCATGTATTAGGTGTGAAATGTGACCCTATCTCTCAATTCAGTTGCTGAGTTCCTGCAGGCCTTGAATGCATAGGACTCCCCAAAGGAAGTGTTTTCTCTTTTGGTACAGGCAGGAAGCACATATCACCAAGCACAAGGTTCTGACTAGTGCAACAATACAATCAGACTAAGTTGTGTTCCCATCCCTGATTATTCAATTTGTCACACTAGACCAGACGAAACCAGAATGTTGAGAGCAAACAGATCCATGTATGCTCTACAATGAAGATCTCTCAGAAGATATTTGTTGAAAAGATTGCAACACCGAAGGAGGTTTCCTTTAAAAAGATAATTTTCTTTTAAAATACATATTTAGTTGCAGAGTAAAAACAATATAGAGATTTAATTAAAACTTTACCATTTCCTTTAAAGCTGCTTTCCTACACCAAAACACACTATGGCATTTTGCACAGTGGTTGTACACTTCCTCCCATGAGTTAAAGTAAAAGTAAATACTCTTTTACTGAATGATATTTCCTCTTTTTTCCCTGGGATATTTATTTCATAAGGAACTTGATATATTCTCAAACTAAGCCTGAGCACCCCTTTTCTTTCTTTCCTAGTCATCTTCAGAATTGTATTGAATGAAATGTTGGGCTGTGGGTACTGCAGTCACTGATCACTGCTCCTGTTCTTCACATTATTTGGGTCTGTGCAGAGCCATCATGTCCCTGGAGCAGCAGATGCCCTTAGCACTTGCGTGTTCACCATGTAGAAACCACTGTGATGTATTTGAGCTTAATTTCTCCTGTTTCAATGACTTAAAAACAAAACTAAACCAGGTGGAAAGGGAAGTTCTGACTGGGGCTACATATCAGTAGCAAGGAAGTCACGTCCCCAGAATAAACCTATCTCTAGGAGGCCTGTCTTTCTTTCTCTCAGACACTGAAAATGCTGAATGTATAGAAATAAACAAATTTTCTCCTCAGGTACACCACAGCCAAGCACTAGTAAATTCAACAGATGTCTCCTGATTTTTTTTGTGTTTGGTTTGGTTTTTGTTGTTTCTCTTTTTTTTTTCTTTTTTTTTCTTTTTTTTTTGTTAGTTTTTGTTTTGGGGGGTTTGTTTTGATTTTTGGGTGGTTCTTTTGGGTGGGTTTTTTTATTTTTTTTGGTTGTTCCTTTTTTTTGGTTGGGGTTTTTGGGGTTTTTTGTTTGTTTGTTTGTTTGGTGGGGTTCTTTTGTAAATTTGAAATGGAATCTGTAGATCTGTAGTCGTGTCAATGATTCTGGACTTTTGGCTAGTGCCACACCAAAATGCAGAAGTCGGTTATTCGGTGGAACTCGTTGTCATGAGATATTTTAATGAAAAATTGGTGCAGCTTGTAAAAGGAAAAACACATTTCCTAATGTAAGAAGACTTTTCACAATTCTAAGAATTAGAGAAAAACAACTTCAATACATTGATGACAGGAAAAACAAAATCCATTTGAGCTGATTATTTTACAGATACTCACAAGACAGTTTCCTTCACTGACAACAGATAAGGCATGAGAGGAAACAGTATGTATGATCTGATTCAGAATGCCTGTCCGTACATGAATTTCATGAAACATGCTGATATTTATGCCCTTGACATTCCCCACATAGTTCTAGAAATTATCAGCTTTGTTTACTTTTCCATGGCAGTGCATGCATACACAATTGTACACAAATGTTCCCCCTTCACCAGCTGAATGCACATCCATAAATAAAACATTCCTTAGAAAGGTTATAGACTTAACCACAGAGAGGATCAGCAAGGTCCTCAGGAAGACGTAGCATTGGGACTGGAAGTCTTCAGTCTGGAAGATAAGGTTCAAAATCTTGAAGGTGGTACTGTGACAACTGAAAAATGGAAATAGTCATTGAGCAAATGAATGAATTAGATGAAAGGTATAGTAATTATATGGAATACTCATTCATGGTTGTCTCATGCTGATTAGTTTGTATCTCAACACCTCTTTCCAGGTTTCTGCTTTTTGACTGTATCTAGAAGATGTTGAAGGCTCTATTCCCCAGTTAGGTAAGCACACAAGGGTAAAGCATACAAAAATCCTTCTGTCTTTGTAAGACACAAATGCTGCAGCATAGCCAGCAACCTTCTGAGAGATGGACCATGTCCCATCTTACTCCCCAGTCACCAGGTTTAACCAGGGCTCCTCCTCCAATGATTGTCCTAATCCCTACACTTTTTCTTTCTCTTCACCTTCATCTCCAGCACTAGTAGTGCCTTTAGAGCCACAGCAGGCTTTATTTGAATGCCGTATATAGTCAGGAACTGCAAACCAAATGAAAGCAGATGTCTATTTTGTGTCCACTGAAAGTTTTGCAAATTGTTTTGAGATGGGCTAAGAGACAAGAACTTGTGGGGACAAGGTAAAACAAGATCTGATTATTCAATATCAGCTTTAACAGTAAGATATTTGCCAGAAACGCATTTAAAGAAACCTCTAAGCAGGAGCAGGTCCCTTTCCTGGAATCTGGTCACTAGAGAAGCAAATGTTAAGACACAAATTAGACCACAGGCATTCTACTTCCTGTGCTAAAAATAAGGTGTGTTTACATTTACCCATACATTTGAAATGCTATAAAGGAAGGTGTTTTGCTTGGTTCTTTAACTAGTACTGGTTATTGTCGAGGAAGAATCTTTTTACTTGTTCCATCCTTTTCCTTACTATATTGTTTTAGACGACCAAAGGTATCTTTGGGGCAAAATGTGGAACACATGGGGAAAAATCAGAGCAGATTTTTTTATCCCTTGCCTAATTGAACCAGCCTTTCCCCACAAAGCCCTGGGCCATTGCTTAGTTTTCCTCCCATATCTATTGAGGTGATTCCTATTATGGGAATAATTTATTTAATTCCTTTAAAAGAATATATTTTTTAAAATCCTTTGTTTAGACACTTTTAAACATACTGATTCTCAGTCATCCAGCCCAAAGCCTTGGATGAGGTGATAATTAGGTGTTAAGAGCTAACCAGATAGCCACAGGGGTTATCTGTTTCCAGGCAGCCACTAAACACCTAAACAAGAGTAAAAGTATGAAAACATGAGGTGCTCAGGAGCATTCATCCCTAATAAATTCTGAAACAATTTGAAACATTATGAATTACTGGCCTGCCTTTACAGCCCCACGCTGCTGCGACACATCCTGGTGTGTTTAACAGTACCCACCCACTTAGAAAACTCGGTGCTCATGATAAAAACATGACGTGTTCAAACCCATAAATCTTGCTGAGGCCCCTCTTTTTCAACAAGGAAACATTAAGAAAATCCCTCTCCCACATAACTGAAGATCATACAGGCTCATTTCATCACAGGGAGGGTTTTGAGATGTGCTTGACCCTGAGATCAACTCAGCTGGTTAGAGCATGGTGCTAATAATGCTGAGGTTGTGGGTTCTGTCCCTGAATGGGCCATTCATTTAAGAGCTGGACTTGAAGATCTTTGTGGGTCCCTTTCAATTCAGTATCTGATATGATTCTAACTGCTTAGGAACCCTTTTGTTTTCAGAGGTGAAGATTTCATGTAAATTATTCTGTCAGTTGACTCGGAGCTCTTCATACATCCTTCCCCCATCTGCTAAATTCACAGAAATATAAGACTTGCCATTACAAGATTCATATCGTGTTCAAAACAAAAAGAATTTGTAATGTAATAAATAGAATTTTTTTCTCTCTCTCTCTCTTCCTTTCTCATGTAATTTTTACACTGATCCTCTTTTTTTGTTTTTTTGGTGAAGATTCCAAGCTTTACCTACCTGATGGATACCTAAGTGATATTCAAAAGACAAACCATTTGTATAGTGCTTAAGGTAATATGTTCATAATAAGAATTTTTTTTCTTTCTCAGGATGCTAAAATATGTCTGATAAAGCATGATTATCACCATAATTAAAGTAGGGTACTTGCCTTATAAATCATTTGAAATAAAGTTGACCAGCTGCTGTTGTGGTGAGAATGCACTGATGAAGTCGATTATTGCAAAACTGTGTTTGAGTGCGTTCTACTACTCTGATAAGTACACAAACAAATCACAGAATTTTCTTCTCAACACTGAGCCCAATTTATCTTGAAGTAATTCAGCTAGCATACCATGAATGACAACAATAATTAATGTGACTTTCTTTATTTCTTTCATTATCTCCTGGATCACGTTTGCACCTCTGTGAGGAGGTTCTGTCTGACCATGGTTCTGTATGCCACGGAGATTCCAAAAGCAGGGGTCTTTTTTTTTTTTTTTTGCCATTCAAGCCCACAATTTTTATCTGAATTAAGATACTGGTGTAGATGTGCCCTTCAGTTATGTCACATTACCACTGTACCCACGAGTTTCAGTCAATTTTAGAGAGTGTTAGGTCCAGGTAGTTTTACAGTGTTATGTTAAGATCCACCAAATCAGAGCCTTGCTAAAGTGAGAATCAAAACTCTCACGCACTTCAGGGGACTGTGTTTGGTCTTCCGTTAACTTTGACATGTCAGAGCTAGTAATACCATGGTCATGAGCAATAATAAGGGGATTATTTTGGTGACCACAGATTTTTCTAGTATCATTTCAAGGAACTGGCTTTTTAATAAGAAAATATGGGAAAGCATTGCAATGCATTCTTAGAGAATGCTTAATTGAATGGCACACTAAGACTAAAAGCATCTGTGAATATAAGGCTTCCAAACTGTTAATGTTTTCTAATCATCTCCTTGTATCTGTAGGTCAGACTCTGTCCTCATTTTAAACTGCAACGTTCTCTCCTGCCCATCCCGCCGCAAAATATTTTCCAAGAATTTGAAAATGATCCTCCTCAAATCACTTTTCATAAAAGTTCTGAATAAAATGAGCCAAATGTGGCCTGTCAGAACAAGTTACAAACCTTATATTGCCTGAAATATTCCTTAAAAGGTAAGGGAAATCAACATGCATGTGAACTATTTAGCCAACTATTCAATATTTTACAATTTGAAAGTGATTAGCAATAAGGCAACTAATAAATACTTCCAGAGATACTCAAAATACATACTATACACATTTATGTGGGGATTACCATAATAATATTATCACTAACAGAAATATGCACATACGAAAACATCTCAAAGTAAACATAACATTTGCACATAGTAAATACCCATATGTCTCAATAAACACAATTTTAAATTTTAATATGGCAAGTGTGTGGTTCTTTTAATTGAGGATGAAAAATTAAGAACAAGCCCTTTACAGGGTGAATCCTGCCATTTTCAATGGGCAAAGTTGGTAGAAAAGCATGGTACACCCTGTGAAAACAGGTGGCATCAGGGCAAGATCTATAGATAGTGATTAGAGACAGAACACCAGATTAAAGTGCCATCAGAACTACAGCACCAAAAAAGGTGTGGTGGTCTGCTTAACACTGTGACTACAATTCTGGTTTTGGCTACCAGAAGAATGTCTGCTCTTCTTTTTTGAACTAATGGCAGATGTACTCCATGACATGTCCTCTGTTTCATGGGTTTTTTTGCAGTAGTCACTAATGCACAATTTTTTCTATTTCTCTGAATCCACTGCTAGTTAGAGATAGCTTTGCTTGCAACACTAGCAAAAGAATAAATAAAGAGCAAAAATTTGTGAACATAATCTGAAGAGCAAAGTCTCTCGTTTGTTTTAATTTCCAAATGATGTTCTTTTTTTTATATGTCTTGATTGTTTTGCTGAAGAATAGCCTTCTGAAACTTTTAAAAATTAAATGCAGTTCAATAGGATTGAATTCTTCCTGTGGCTACATATTTTAGAAAGTCTTTGATTTTTAAAGTATTGGGAATAAGAATATTTACAGCCTCAGAATACCTTCATTAAGACTACCTTGCCAGGCCTTCTTCGAATATCTGCACTCTGTCATTCCAACACAGACATTTATCGCCAGAAAACTTCTTCCTGGCCCTTGCTTCTGGCAATTCACTATTCCATCTTTCTTTTGTTCCTTTACACTATTTGCAAGCATACTAGTTGTCTCGGAGAGCTGTTTTCATAGTGCTGCGGTTTCACCATTGAAGTCTTCAGCAAAGACCTTCACAGTGTGACTTTGAGATGTCAGACTGTGTTTTCATTACCAACTAATAATCAAAATGAAAATATCGCTTAAATTCTCTACTGAACAAGCGTGTTATGGGCACACTGATGGAGCATAAATATCAGAAAGCTAAGATGACATAGAGTTTCTGATTATAATAGTACTATATGAAACAGATACAAGATGGCATATGTTTCTAGCTGTTCCCTCTCCCTTTAACGCATAAACACAATTTGTTAACATTCGGGTGAATTTAGTCAGGACTCCTGAATACCCCAAAACAGATTTACAGTTTCTAAAATGGACCTGGTGCCTGGGTTTTTCTTCAAATCCCTTCATGCAGAATGGAGACTGGACAGCAAACTTTCTAACTGTGCCCATGCACTCATAAACATCTGTAGCAAACCATAATTCTGCTGAATGCAGGAGCCACATGGCCATGACATTTTGGTTGTGAATGTTAGAGAAGCATGTGGCTCTGAATCCTAATGTTATGGATTTTAGGGATCTCAAGTGGAAGCCAGCTCTCTGAGTCATGCAAGCATTCAACACATCCTGGAAAGCTCTTGAAAAGCAAAAGACATGCAATGTAAAGGTCTTGTAACCTGGCAGCAGCAAAAGAGAGGGTCAAGGTGAGGATGGAGGGTAGCACCTCTTGGGAAGGGAATGGTTAAATGGCCATAGCCCCAGGAGCAGGCAGGCAGCTCCACCACTGCAACAAACAACAAATTATTAACACTGGGCAATTTAGCAGCTCAACTTAGAATAAGCAGCACATTGGGCACTGAGTACACAGTGGCAGACTGTCTATGACTCTCAGCTACCAGCCAGCCAGCGAATTTTATTTTTCGCCCTAAAAAGAGTTCTTTGAAAACTCCACTATAATAGCCCATTCTGTACCTAGGAATAATTTTAGAGGGCTGAGTCCCAGACTTCCTTTTTGCAGGTGCAAGGCAGTACATTCACACCTCCAGCTCCAACCGCCGTTTCCAGGGGTTGAGCTACCCAGGCCAGACTGTAATACTGTAATACTGATTTTCTCCATTTTCCTTAATGCTTTGCACCACCATAAGCAGGTCTGGCCCATCCAAATCCAGTTCCCCAGAGATGTGCAATCACAGCAGCGTTAAGCCAATGAACAGCACAATCTAGATCCCAGGTTTAGAAAATCTGTCCCCCTCAAGCAGATAATTGTATCAATGCAGCACTATTTTTAAAAAGGGCACATTTCTTGATCATACCTCACACTGCAGAGCTTCTGTTCAACTAACTACACGACAGTCTGTTAACACTGAAGGAAATCCCCTGAAAGCTGTGTTTGTTTGACCAACACTGACTAAAATTAGAAAAATATTAAATGAAAGCAGCTGGTCAGCTACCAGCCACAATATTATCCCAACTTCCTTCACAGGAAATATTATAATAACATTTTATTTGTTTTTTCCCCTGCTTGCTGCCACTGGGGCATAATATTTCTTTTATGTTGCTGATAGATCAAGAGCACTTCTGTTGGACTCAGGCTGTACTACATGCTGACAGTGATTTCCCCAGCATGGACTTTAATTCACGATCCAGTCAATGTCTAAGAGTCACAGGGGCAGGAGGGAGAGGAATGAAAGCAGAGACTATTGACTGCTCTACCCAGGTTACATGCAGCTTTGTTCTTCATTTTGGTTCAGTATTTTGACCTCTGTAAATGTATGAACAAATAAGCTCAGCAGACCTCTGCCTCTGACCTCTCCAAAGACACAGATCCAGAACCATGGGAAATACACCATGAAACATCTGGGTGCTATGTGAAAGTTACCTCTGGTGCTGGGACCAGGTGTGTCTGCAGGTTTCTGCTCATAATGCCTCCGTGCAGGACAGCAGGGAGTGCCTGCACAAGGACTTTGCACCTCTCCTCCAACAGTGCATTCTGCCCTCTACTTTTCCACTTCATGCTAAAGTCTCAGCAAAAACAATCAGGGGCCCAAAACAGGGCATGAACTCCATGCCATGAGCCACCCATACTCCCAAAACTCCCAGATGCCCCCAGACTTAGCCTTCAGCTCAGAGGGGTTTGTGGCCCTGCCATATCAAATGAAGCCAGTTTTGCCTGCTGGCTCTTTCACCCAGATCCTTGCAGAGGAAGGCAGCCTGACCCCAAACTGTTGGACTGTCCCCAGCCAGTTTTGCATATTCCTTCTCCCTCAGGGAACGGTCTTTGTTTCTCTGCTGTCACAATGGTTTTAACACCCCATTTACATAACACCTTTTGAAATGGGCCCCCGAGGACTGGTCTACACTAGGAAGGGCTTGTTGGGAGAGCTCTATCAGTAACCAGTCCTACTGTGACTGCCATTGTACCACCAACAGGACACTTCTAGCACAGCTTTTGCCATTTCCTTCCATAAAATTAGCTACATCAGCAAAAACATTTCCTTTCCAGCAAAAATATCTTTATAAACTTCTGCCAGTAATGGAAGTACCTTCTGAAAAATTATAACATGCTTTTAATTGTCCTCTGTATCCTACCAAAGATTTCTGCTACAGGCATAGCTTTATGCAGCCACAGTTATGCTTTAACATCAGTTTAACTATACCAGGTATAATCAGTTCACAGGTTAGTGATAGCTCTTTTTCCTCAGCACATGCATTAAAAAACAATATGGCTTTCATCCATCTTCAGTAACCAAGGGTTTGTGCATATGGAAGCCATATGGAGCGTAAGAGCCTGCCTATATCAGAAATTATAACCAAATATAATAATGTGGGAATTTAAACCACTGTAGCTGGACAATATAACCCCCTTTTTCCTCCATAAGGATGTGAATGTATGTGTGCATGTGAGTAAAATGAATGGGTTTATCCATTTTAGCTTCTGTTGCTTTGAAAGCAGTTTATCTAAACTGGAAACAAAAATTGTTTATTTCTGAGTAAGAATGTCCACATGGAGAGTCGTGGCAAAATAAATGCAGCATTTTAACTATATGAGTATCATTTGTCATTCCTACAGACACAATTGGTTCTATATCAAAGTCCTATATCTTATTTTTGCATATAGCTTCTTGTCACTACCAGCATTTGCATTTTAGCAATTTGCATTTCTTCTTGCAAATTAAAAAAAAAAAAAAAAAGTGTTCAATTGAGATTTGCAAATGAGCAAAGGCAGCCAGGTGAAGGCAAGCAGGAGAGATGGGGGAGGGTTGAAGGTGAAGGTGAGAGGGAGATAAACAGCAAAATAGCAGCTTTGCTCAGAAGGGTTTGGTTTTTCCTCCAACCAAACTTGGTGCGTCCAAGTTTGCATCATGAGTCTAGGTAAGGAGATTTTGCTCAAATGGCATCAATAACTCACTTTTAAGAGCACATATTTATTGATTTCAGGGTATAACATAATTAGGTCTCATATTACTCACATAGGCTGTGCAGTTCCCGCTGTAAACCTAGATATTATTCAGAAAATCAAAGTAATCTCTTGTGAGTATTAAAATAACAATACATTTGAGAAATGATTGCTACCATTTTTGAAACTGCATTAATGTTCATTATTTATGTAATATACAAGTTTAGAAGGGGCTGATTTTTTTTTAACTTCATTGCTAGTATAAAAAAGTCTTCGAGTTCTTGGAATCAAATGAATGCAAGTTTCCTTTTTTGTATAGGGTGATGAAGAGAAATGTATCACTGCACATTAAAAATACATCTCACATTTTATACATTTACGTATGTGGTGCTCTTCATGTTAAAAAAACCACACACATACAAAAAAAAAATCTCAGAGCACTTTAGAGAATTCACCCAGAGACAAAGCTATTGTTCAGGAAAAGCCAGATTAAACAAACATGCCTGTAGTCTTGACTTGAAGGCATTTATGGAATTAACATTCTGAGTCTCAGCTGGCACCATGCTCCAAAGCTGGGGGCAGAACATGCAAAGCCTTTGGCACCTATGAATTTCCACTGATATTCCCATTCTAAACAAAAGCCCAGCATTTTAGACAACTCCAAGTAATTTCTGAATATGTGCATTAATCGAACCAAAAGTTTTAATTAACATTTGTGGCCTTAAATAATGTGGTACTTTAAAGACTGTTGGAACTGTCCTGACATCACCAGGCAGGCAGTGAGTGACATGACCTTAATACAGAATTGATCTGGCTAGTCTGGGTTATTAATATTCAAGGGCAGCTTAGTTCTCCATACAGTGCAAATTGTAAAGATACCCATGATCAGGGATTTATGGAAAACCTAGACTAAATGTGACTAAACAGTGGAATATTTCCTCCTTTATCTAGGATTGCAATGCTTATGGTCCTTTGGAAAAAAGCCCTAGGATTTGTTCCTTTTTTCATGCAAAGTAACAGGTACGGGGGCCCAGTCTGATCTTTAGTTTTGACAGGGCTCACCACTATCTTTCATGCTACATGCTAACATCAGCTTTCACAATCACTCTAGTTCCTGAGACAGCCCTGTGTCCACTGTCATAGCTGTCACAGCACACAGATAGTTCAAGGAAAAGCACAGCAAAGCACAGAGGTCAGTCCTTGACATGACCCAGGATCACAAGAATGAGCCCATATCACAAGAATGAGTCCATATCAACTATCAGAAGATAGTGCTGTTCCCAGCTCATTAGATGTTAACACACAAGATCTCTGAAATACTGACACTTTACTTGTTCTGGTTGAGCCTGAGATCCTTCCCTACCATACTAACATGGTTCCTAAGTCAACAGTACAAAACCCAGTGCAGGAAGGTGGAAAGTACAGGATCCATAGAGGAAAAAATAAAAATCCCCAAAGGCATGGATGCACTCATGCTTAATTAGTCAGGAGCCAGTGGCATAGACAAGGGCCTGGTGTGGTGGAAGACAGCAGAGTAACTAATTCCCAGCCTATGGTGTAATGCTGTTACAAAAAGAAATGACAGATGTCATTCTGACATGTGTTAACCAGAACATCCTGTGTAAGACATGGGAAGAAATTGTCTCACTCTCCTCATTGCTAGCAAGCTCAGCAGTACTTCTGTGTCAGCTTTCAGTGTCATACTTCATGAAAGATGTAGATAAATTGAAGAGACTGAAGAGAAGAGCAGCAGGAACAGTAGTAAGATGTTTAGAAAATGGGTATAATTAGAAAGAAATGTATGATAAACCCTAACCTTCACACTCTGGTGTGGTAATGAAGGAATCATTGAAGTCATGAGAAGAAGCAATTGGCAATGGCTTTACTTTTCAGCTGAAAATTCCTGTCTCTCTCTCTCTCTCTCTCTCTCTGTGTGTGTGTGTGTGTGTGTGTGTGTGTGTGTGTAAAAAAAAAGTTATATAGCTCTGGGAACAATGTGAAAACTTGAGCAAGGATGGGAGATTTTTAAAATTAGAATAAACATAATTTGGAATCATCTAGATACACTTCTTCCACCTTAGGCAAAAAGGAGGAACAAGATTACTTCTGTGGTCCAATCTATTTTGAAGGCTTCCACAACATTGTACTCTCCCTGTTTTTCTAATATGTTCTGCTGTGTTACAGTCCACTCCAGTCAATTAATGTGTCACTTTTTTTTGCTACCATGAGTCTTCAGCACAGCCCCTTTCTACTCTTCCCCAGACACATTGCACCAGCAGACCTTTCTGGGCAAGTGCTAGGACGAGACATTCAGTATTGGAATAAGCATTACTTGGAATAAGCAGACATCATAGTTTCTAGAAGTTCCAATGTTGATTTGATTATTTTGCTGATAAATAGAGTCAGAAAAAATATCTTAATTTATATATATATAGAGAGAGAGAGAGAGTGCCAGAGCCAAGAAATTCTATAAATAATGCCTAATGCTTAATAATGATATGCCACAGGGTTTAAGATTTGTGTCTGATAATCAGAACATCAATGTGTTGCACTTTGGGAAGACTTAGAGTTACATATTTACTTCCCTCTGTGACCAACACATGGTTTACTACAAAGAGCTGGTTCTCCACCATATTTCGATAAGTCTCGAACCTTCAAACAGAACTGCAGGTCTGGATTTTCTACACAGAACCAAGAAAACCCCTCATCTCAGCGCCTTAGGTTTCTCTCCAGCTATGTGTCATCGCTAAACCCTACCAATGGTATTGCAGTACTTCATGGAAGTCACTTTTCCAGAATTCTTACCATTTCCACGTTCCTTTTCTGAACTACTTCTATATGATCCAGCTCTTATTTGGAAGTCTCAAAAAATAGACCTAGCAATCAAGCTAGGTTTTACCACTTCTGACCAGAGTAAAACCATTTCTCCTTCATGACAGACTGCCTTCCTGTTCATAAATCCTATCACTAATCTTATCTCTTCTGGATCCTCACGATTTATGATCCACACTAGCCCCAAAACTAATTCTGAAAACCTGATCCTAACCAAATTTGCTGCCCTATGTTTGGTTACCTGATATACCTGCTTTCTTGCATCATTTGATTTTTCATCCATTTTTCATGCTGTATCTACAACTTGCCAAAATAATTCTGAATATTAATCCCATTTTTCAGCACTCTTTGCTGTCTGTCCAGCTTCATATAACCTGAAAATATTGCAAATATATATTTCCCATAAGGTTCATATTGTGTCACACTGAAATAGATCAAAAAGGTAACAAGATCCCTGCAAAATATTAATCAACATAAATTTGCATTTTGACAGGAAATCCTTTTTTTGATAACCTGCACATGGTCATCCAGCCAGCCTTTGTAGTGCTGTATAGATTCTTCAACCAGACTGTGTTTCCATGGTGTTCTCATGATGTCCTATAACATGGCAACAACATCCCTACGAAATATTTATCGTTGTCCCTAAGACTAAGTAACAAGAAAGTTCCCGGTGTTACCCTAGAAATTATACATCTAAGCTGTAAACACAGTCTTTGCAGAGTAACTATAATTCCATAGAAGCCTAATAATACAACTACAGAATTTATCATTGCTATTGACTTCACCATTTACCCCTTCAAAGGCTATATACAGATTCACATAATGACTCAAAAGAATGCTGTTGGGATAACTGGGGGATATTCTATGAAAACCCGGGGAAGATACTCCTAAAGCCATATGGTGCAGTTCAAGAAGTCTGGATTGCGTTGCTTGCTCATGTTCCAGAAGGTTAGCATGCCCTAGTTACAAATACTTGGTGTAATAAGGTGGGTTTAACATCTGCATGGCTCTGGTAGAGCAGTGCCTGAGCTGTTCCAGAGATGCTCAGGCTTCACGAGCACTATGGAAGGGTTTTACTGACAGTGACAAATCATGTTGCTATATTCAGGCTTTGCTTTAACTCTGCCTTGAGTCTAAGAAACCGGCTCACTTTCCATTTGTCTTCATTGTAGGTGACTCTAACAGGTAATGACAGCTGGCAAACAACAAATATCAATAGAGCCAAAATAATATTCTGAAATGGGAATTATATCAACACCCAACACTGCCAAAATTGTGCTTTGCTCTAAAGACACCCAATTCTTGGATTTTCAAAACATTTGCCTCAGCATACAACAGATGGTGTAAGAAAAAATCTTAATCCTTCTTCACCTTCCACAACAACAAAAACAAACAAATAAACAAAAAAAAACCCCACAAAACCCAAACAAAACAAAACGAAAAAAGAACAATGTTGTTGGTCTGCGTTCCCAAAGGAAAAGACCAGGTTTCCTAAAAATGTTGTCCAGGCATACAAAAAGAAGGTAAGGAATGTGGCTGAATTCTTCCAGAAATACAAGTTGCTAGTGGGAAGGATGTGGGCTCACCAGAATTCATGCCAAGTTATGGAAGCCTACATATTCACAGCTCCCTACCAAATGCAAACATAACATTAATCAAGGTGTGAGAAAGACATATTGCCTCTGCAACTGGGGAGGGAAGCAGTTTGGTCATCAGAAATTTCATAAGTCATAGCACAAGGGTATAGGAAAATTATGAGGCTTAGAAGTATTTGGAGTATCTGGACTGTTACATTTTGTCAAAAACATAGATTAGTTTTTATTCCTGAATATTTTTACATTTTTATCAGATATTTTAGTATCAGGATTAGTAAGCATTCAGTGTCTCTTAGACACTGTTTTAATGAAAATATAACCTGCGATTAGGCAGTATCTGGGAGAAAAAAACCTGTTGATTGGAAAACTGTTTCCCTACTGATGTTAAAAACAGTCAATATAACTCTGTGATGATGCAGAAATTTAACTTTTGTACATTTTTATTACATTCAGGATACCAAAGATAACTGGATTTATTCACAGAACGGCTGTTATTGAGTTCAGTTTTGTGGTACAATTTCCTTCCCATATAAATCCATAAAAAGTATGATGGCTGAAACATTAGGAATGCTTAAAGCAGAAGCTGATGTATCTCCATACAGAAAGAACAGATAGATTGCAATCTGTTTATGTCTTTTACATTTTTTACTGTATTAATAAGGAAACACTGTGATTACCAGTCAAAAAAAGACTCAGGAGTGCTGCTTGTAAAGTGCACTATTATAAAGATTTATATCTGTATCTGGGGAGTAATACAGAGCATTGATATTTTAAGGAGCTCAGTTCAAAATCTCTTTATTCAATGAAAGCCCATGAGAGTGAAATATATTTTTCCTGGGACAGCATCATTGTTTGTTTATGATAGAAGCTATAAATTTTTTTTTCCCAAAATTATATGTATGTCCAAAATATCTCAGAATTAATTACAAGAGAATTTTCTTGTATTTAACAGAAATAATTTAGAACATGATATTAGGCAGTCTAAAAAAAAAAATAAATCAGCTCCTGGTCCCTACATTTGGTAAAGTCTGAACAAAAAGATACCTGTATTCAGCATATTTTTCCTGAACCAAAATTTACTTCTCAAAATACATGAAGACGACTGCTTACACATATTTAAAAACACAAACCACTAAGAGAAGAGCATGAACCAATCCTCCCACTGGGGTTGAGGGGAGACCACAGAGAATTCACATTTCTGGAGACATTTTGATCTGCAGGTTGCCTATGTGTATATTCTGGCTACATTCTGTCAACCTTTTGCAGGACCTGAACTTGTCCTTTTTGAATCAGGAGCCCGTTCTGAATGTTTGCTTACCATTACATCTTGAAAGAACAGAATGAAGAGCTAGAACATGATCTAGCAACTCACAGCAATCCTTCCTAGTACTTAGTCAACAGATGCCAACAAGTTGTCTATGATGTAAAATAAACTTTTTTTCATACAATGAACTGTAAATTCATGAGCATGCTTCTCACAGCACAAAGTACCATGGCAGTGATGTATTTACAGAATGTTTGTGTTAAATACTGTTGTATTTATTCTGTTAATATAACAAAAGTCTTAGCATTTTGTGCCTGGCTTGACTGCATCATACTTATTCCTTTATGAATCAGGAGAACTCCCGATCTTTTAAGAATCTTTAGAAATCAAAAAAATTATATTAAAAAATATTTTCTAAATAGTTTTTACTTTTCAATATATTTTTTCCTTTCTTCTGGAGAGCAACATGTCTGCTCTCTGCCTGCTTCAAAGATCTTTGGTAGGTCCTGAAACAATTCCACCATTCTCTTTGCTTTAGGTCACATTTTGATGTGCAGACTGGGAGAATACCATACCACAACATTTCAGGTCTGTTTTGGCACAAATAGACACCTGCTATACTTTGGAAGAGCACTGTATAGTCAATATATGAAGTTCACCAAGAGAAAAATTAAAATGTGGTAATAATTATTTAATTCCTTTCTTCCTTCCTTTTAATTGTTAAAATGTAATCTCATGGCCGTACTCTTGTCCTTAGGGTGTGATATAAATCAAACCCATATGTGTGTAAGTGGATTTTTCAAATGTACTATGAAAAGTAGCAATGCACTGAGATCAGAATCTAAACAAGTAAAAAATGAAACGCATAGGAACTGACGGCATAAATCCAAAGTTTATCATATAATTCCCAGATCCATGTAGCTGGTCCCTAGGAACATAAAAAACCCAACAGTACAAAGGAAAACATTTTCAGATGTACTTCTTCTTTTTTTTTTTTTTTTTTCCTAAAGATCCTGCTGCAGAGGTTATATCTGGCAGTGGGGAGTTTTTTCTCTTATCTTCAGTTCCCACAAGAACCAAGCTTGAACATCAGAGCTCCCTAAGCCTAATAAATGAGAGTATTCTTGTCTGCTTTATCTTTTTTTTTTTTTCTTCTGCCTAGTCATATGCTGAGGAAATAAATACATGATCTTGTTTCCAGAAGAAGCTATTATAATAAACTGAGGGTGTGAGCCTTTCCCATCCCCTGGGCTCTCACCTAGGCCTGTGTGGCAACATGCAGTCACCAGAATGCACAAGGGGTGGCTGTTGCTCTCCTTGGAGCAATTGTCCTGGTCTTTGCTTCAGAGCTGGAAGGAAAGTGGCATCTCTGCAACTTGCTGGTAATGCCTCCCCACAGTCACTCTTGTTTTGATTACTTCAACAGAATGGGGTGCACATCACAATCAATTTCCATAAATATTCATGTGTGCCTCTTTTGCCTTCATTTTCCACAAATATTCAAGTACTTGACTCATGTCCACATGAACACTCCCAGAAAGAGAATGTTAAGCTTACATGCTTGAGCACTTGCTTATAGTAAATTTTAAAATAACTGAGTATGCAAGTCATAAGATGGGAAATGGAGTGTCTTTGCTGGTCCCTGGCAGAGAGGCATTTAAATAAACCTGGCAAGTACCAGCTTATGTCCTTCCATCTACAATTATGCCTGCACAAGCAGTTTTATTTGGAACAGTGGACTCGCAATTTGCTCCTCCACCGTAGTTCAATGGATGTGGCGTGGAGCAGGAAATGTACAGCCCTGAGTCTTTCTTTCCTCTATCACAGACATCTTTTTACTAAAAATCCTTCTTGGGATTTTTTCTCCCTTTTCTCCCTGAGGAGCTGAAGCCTCAGAAACAAAAGTAAACAAAGGTTATCTGCTGCTGTGGAATGCAACAGGTCCACCTGTGATTGGCCAATAAAGGACAGAGCTATCTCGGACAGAGTCCAAGAGAGCTAGGTTGTTGTTCATTCTTTTCTATTCTATTCTTAGCTCAGCTGTCTGAGGAACCTTTCTCCTTCTACTTCTTTTTAATATAGTCTTAATGTAATACATATATCATAAAATAATAAATCAAGCCTTCTGATCGTGGAGTCAACATTCTCGTCTCTCCTTTACCCTGAATACCCTTGTGACCACACTCACATTCCTCTAGTACAGAAATGATTCTGTTCTGTAACCTGTGCCCCATACTTTGGGATTTTTAGACAAAACACATTGTATAAGAGTTATAAAATATTACTGAATGTTTTGCATGGAAAAGACCTTCCATAGGAAAAAGTCTTCCATATTCTTCTGCAAATGGTCATGGACCACAAAGAAACCCAGTCCAAAAAGCGTATTTTTCTTAATGCTAGTGGTATTTTCCAAATTCCTGAGCGCTGAAACTGAAACACTTAAGTCTGAGTGCAACCAATCAGCCTCAGCTTTTATACTTCTTTCGGCTGGGCCAGCATTTCATTTCTGGCTTATATACATTTCTTCTTTATTTCCTAAAGTTTAAAAAAGTTAGAAAGATGAGATTTGGACACAGGAGGTGGAATTCCAGATGGAAAAAGAGAGGTTTATCAAATGAAGGAGAGAACAGCCAACAGAAAAACTGAGAAATGAAACATCCAAAAGAGTCACTAGCTTGAACATGGACACATGAGGCCAAATTTGTCCTCAAAGTACTTCTGCTCTTTCAAACCTGATGGATTAAGCCTGCTTTTTGGTTGCTGAACAATCTGTACTAGCAGAAGAACTACTAGAAATGGCACATAAACAATTTACTGAGAAGTGGCTGTATTTGCTCTGAGCTGTAACTGGTTCCACAGACACCACATAAAAGAAGCCCACATCAGTGTCTGGCAGTTTATTTCACCCTGAGCCGGCCAGCACATTTTCTCTCCAAACCCCAACGTGTCTGTTGCACAGAGGAAGGACACCTGGGGGTAGCTCCACTGCACTTGGAAAAACCCAACCTCATTGCAAGGCCTTTCTTATTTACCATCCAAATGTTGCTGTATCTCTGAGCTTTGCAGACTGCTCAGGCCTCCACAGACTGTGAGCAAAATTGGACTCAATGTGAGTTTGCAGTAACTCGCTCTGCAGCACTTGATTCCCCTGCCTCCTGCAAAGTGTCTCTGAGGACTCGCACACAGCCACCATGCAGATCAATAACTTTACAGTACAAACAGACAGAAACTTTCCCTTTTGGGAACAGGATAAGGCAAAGTCAATTAATGTACAACAGAGAGATGAGTAATTGAGCCAGGAGTATTTTAATAGGATATACCAATCCGGCATTTGCATTTTCAAACTGGTAGGTACCTCCTGATCCAGAATCACTTTAAGTCAAATTTTTTAAAAATCCCTCTGAGGCTGGGAGAAGTCATTGTCACTTTTTAGATATTGAAGAATGCTATTTTGAATCTCCAATGCAAAATTTGAACATAGGACTCTACTCACTGCATTTTCTATTTTCTTTTATGTGTAGACTTGCAGTGGCATAGCCCAAACTTCCCAGGCATACATACTCAGTTCTCAATCTTGGATTTCAGAAATGCCAAGGTTTCTGTGCCAGATCTTGACTCTTCACTGGCCAAGAGGCAAACATTGAGAATTAAAGAGCTAAAATGACAGCAACTGCTGTCAGAAGTCAACATTTTATATCATGGATTCTGAGGTACCACAGGAATTTCCTTCCCTAGGGAAATGAAACGCTGTCTCAGGCATGGTTGTACCAGGCAGAGAGATGCTTTTTGAGGCCTTGTTCTCTGTTGCAGAACATCTGGATTCTGTGAGACACCTGCTTGTCCTAAAGAAGCCCCAGCAGCCACGGTGAACCCAGCAGCAGCAGTTCAGGCACTCTGAGGTTGAGATGCTTTGGGAAGGAGAGAGAGCTTCTATGTCAATGTATGTGACAACAGCAGTACTCATTTTCTGAATGCTGTGGGAGGATTCGTGTTTAAGTTATGAGATTGGGTTTGGAGACGCGCAGAGACTATTTCATTTTTTAAAGGGAGACTCTCCAGACTGTGAGAGAACAGCACTGTGGAGGAAAACATAACCCATTCCCTCATCTTTCACCCTGCTTTGTGAGAATTCCTGCACAGCTCCCACCATCAGCTTTTATTTATTTGCAGTATTTTACACACTCACCAACATTTTCAGCAGCTGTCTATGATTCCAGATACAGTTTGATGTTAAATACAGTAAGTATCTGGGAATAGTAAACATTTGCCAGTAAGACAGGAAAAACAAAAAGATTTAGCAAAGAACCCTTAATGAGAACCATGGGACATGTTACAACTCTACTGAGGATGAATGTGCTTTGCAAAGGCATTTGCATACTGTCACTCCTCCCAGTGTGGCTATTTCCTTAACCTCCTTTTAGATTGCAAACATGATAGGCCTGAGCAAAATTTCATAGAGGCTTATCCCAAACTGAGGATAAAATGATCAATGACTAAATCATGACTCAGGCAAAGGAGGCTTAGGGCCTAATTTTTTTTCTAACTTTTAGTAAGTTTATGCCTGTATAACAATTCTACTGACTTCTGTGTTGTTTGCTGTATTAATGTGAGCAAAACCAGAAGCAGAGTCTGACAGCTTCAGACTCAACCCATGTAAGAAGTCAAATCAAGGAGCTTGTGCTTGTTTAGTCAACAGCTGAATTTGATCCTTAGGTTGCTAATAAACTATGTAGACTATATGCCCCTTTAAACTTTATGGAAAGTCCTTTGAAGTCAGTGGACCTTCAGTTGCCTTTTGGGGTATTAGTGGAATGAAGGGGACCAGATCTGACAGGGATAAAGATGTAACCCCCTCTACTCGATATGCTTAATAACCGCAAAAAACAGACCTCACTTCCTTCTATTATGACCCCGTGATGATTCTGTTATGACACAAATATGAAAGGAGGACCATATCTTTTATAAGAACAGAGGAAACTTTAAAGGTAGTTCATATGAGCAGTGATATCATAAACTCTGCTAGTGCAGTTTACATAATTTACTTGTCAAGAGATATTAGAGTCCCACAAACTCAAGCTGATTTGTGTTTGGGGCCACAGGAAGAAAACCCTCTGAAGTGGTACCATGTTGTGGGTAAATGGAAAGGTATCACTTTGCATTAAGCAGTCACTGACAAAAGGTTCTAAGAGGGTTTTTAAAAAGCTGCCTTTAGGTAAGGAAGTCCATGTTGTTTAGTTTCTCAAATGTCAATGAGACAAGAAGGAGTTTAGTGACTGAGTCAGGATAGGGGCTTTTAAAGCTTGTCAGGCTCTGAAGTGTTCATAGGAGGCACTGGCAGAAGGAAGAGCCTGGGAAAGTTTACACTCTCTGAAGTCAGGGTTTGTGAAATGGACACATTGCCTTACCTTTAATGGTTAACTAGAAAGAGGGCACATGTTGCCACTTTACATGAATCTGTCAGCAGTACAATGTGTACCATGTGCATTCCTGACTCCAGGGAAGTTCAGGAAAAGACTTCTTTGAGTTACAGAACATCACTCATTTTCTTCTCTATATTCCAAGCTGAGCTGCTAAATATACTCTAAAATGTAAAAATACTGCTCGTACACCACAGCCTTTGGCGTGTTAGCAGAGGAAATCTACATTTGTTCCTTTGTTATTAGAGACCCTGGAAGTACAATCTGACTCCATGAGTTTTATGGTGATTGAGATTCTTAGCTTTTTTGGCACTGGGACTGATGGCATACTTCCATACTTAAAAATTCCTTTTACTGTTAACTGAAATGCAACGAGTTGTCAGCGCTAAAATATTACCTTCATGTCCATCATAAGTAGTGGGCTTCTTTCTGCACATTTTTGAGTAGTCTGGGAAATCAATTGGTAATTAGGGAAATATGTATGTTAATATACCTATAATGCAATTAGTGTAACGCACAGAGCAAAACTGAAAAGCCATCCTAGTAGATTTCTGCACAGAGCTACTTTCTCAGTCTTCTTTTTATTGGAAAGGCTTTGCATCAATAATCCTAATTGTAAGTATTTGCTTTAGGGTCCTCCTGCTCCCAGTGACATAGTTTGGTTGAAAAGTGGCTGCTATATTTTGTGTTAAAGCTTCTTGTGGTCTGGCTTTCAGTACGTCTCCTTGAGTAGGTAAACATGACAGAACAAAAGTGCCTGGAAATGCAAACAGTCCCTGAATTATTATGCCTATTACTTTTTATTAGTAGTAAAACCAAAAGAAGCAAGGAACAGTTCTATTTATGCAGAGCAGTTAGAACATAAATAATATTAAAATGTTACAACTATAAAACTACTTATGCCATATTAATTTAATTCTAATAAAAAGTAGGTTTTGGTCTTGCCTCCATGACAGCCAACGTGGTGCAGCTTTGCTTTCATCCAATATTTATACTCAAAAACATTTTGGTTTAGGAAATAAACTAGTGATAAAAAATTACAGTCTCAGAATATTGGGCTTTGACTAGTCCCCTGCTGCCCTTTATACTATGTTTCAGTAAAATACAGTACATCTTGCTGTTTTATTTCATTGTTTGTGGCCCATGCAAAATCCTATTGTCCAGCTGCCCAACACAAATGAACAACAAATCAGAACAACCAGAAAAGCACAGTGACTGATTAAACTAGGTCAGAATTTTTGCCTGCACCGTTAGAAATATGACTTTATTCAGATTTTTGGTACATGTTTACATCACCTTGAATGGCACTGAGGAAGCCTGCTGATGGAGCGTTTTATTTTTAAGTGCTACAGACAAGCAAACCGTGCCAGCTCTCCTTAGCACATATTATCAAGTTGTTTGGTTCTGTTGATTTTTTTTTAATTATTCCAAATTAGCAGGGTGATCCTGCATGGGATTAAGCAGCATGTAAGTGAATGAGGAGAACTACAGTTCAGAGCAGACATTTGAGCTGGATGCGCTCATTTGGACAATAAAGTCACCTCTGAGCACCCTCACTGCATCATCAGGGCACCCCAAAACAAAGGCTCCCTCCAAGCACTCTAATCCCCCTTCTCACTGCAGTGTTTTGCTGTCAGCCCCAGCTCAAGCCTTCCTTGCCTGTCTCAGCACCCATGGTCTGGAGGAGGCCTGCAGCAAGCTGTGGGGTTATACAGATGTGCTGCACACTCAGAGCCTGTTTCTCATCCACTCCCTTGGGGTGAAGAGACCAGTTACCTTTGGAATAGGTTTCTGGGAACATTCTACTGCAAGGGGGGAAGAATTAGCTGCCTCACCCAACAAAAAGTAGTAATATAGGGAGACACAGCAAGCTGACTTTTAGTTTTCCCTCCTTAAGAATATTCTTGGACAGAGGGAATTTAGCCATAATTTCATCATGTTGTCAACTCAAACTTTGGGAAATTGACTTCACAAGCTGAAGAACTAATGCAATTAGGTTTTATACTTATCTGTGTCTTCCTTCTCTCAAAACTCCTCCCAGTACCAGACTCTTAGATTCTCTTATGTCTCCTGTCTCTATCAGGCAAGAGACAGCACTTGCTCTGTTTCTGGCTATAAATCCATCTCCTGAGAAACAGGATAATGCCTGAATTTTACTTTTTTTGACTTTCAGGACATTGCAGTCATTCAGCTGAGGTCCCTCTTCAGCACCCAGACAATTTCCAATGAAACTTTAAAAATGCAATAATATTTCAGATTTATCCCTCTATCAAATTTGTTAGAAACTGGCAGCAAGCTCATAGGTCATTAGGAGGCTACTGATTCAGAGACAGAGCAATTTCATTATTCCATTAGCTGGAACCCTGTAATCAAACCCTCTGCACAATCATAAGACTTGTTTACAGATCATAAGACTTTGGAAAATAATAGACTGTGAGTTGTTTCCAGTTTCAACATGGAATGAAAGTAAAGACAAATATTACACTGAAAAATAATTTTAAAAGGAGCAGCTAAAATGGCAAAATATTTCAGAGTTAATGTTACTAGCTTAGAAAATATACTTGTCACCTATCAAAAAAGACTAAAAATATGGAAAAGCTTTTTGGTTTGAGCAGTAAAGTATAAGAGAAGCTTGAAAACTAAACAAAATATATCTGTATCCTTCAAACAGAAGAAATCAAGGAAAAATTAGATAAACTCTGTCACGTTTTATATAGCCACAGCTCTAAAGAAGTTTCTAAAACTGTAAGTAAGTCATATCAGGTAATAAAAAATGACAGCTCTGATGGGTTTTTAAAAAGTTTCCCAGGGGAAGATACAGAAAACTACAGCTTCATAAGTCTGATATCATTAGGGTCAAAATTGGTACAATCAATAATAAGGAACATGGGCAGTAGAGGTGTAAATAAATGATACAGTGGGGCAGCTTCTGCAAAGGGAAATCATACCTCACCAATCCATTAAAATGTAATGAAAGTGTTAACAGTAGTAAGCAATCCAGCTGAGAAAGTATTTTTTGACTGAAAGAAATAGGTCTGGCAAGATCCTTCACCAAAAGCTTTTAAAGACATTAAATCAATGTGCAATAAAACTCAAAGTACTCTGATGACTTAATAATTGGTTAAAAGACAGGAAACAAAGAGTTAAAGTAAAGTAGGGGTTTCCTCTTAGAGGAAGGTTACCAGGTCCTCAGGGACACACAGGCAGACCTGTGTGCTTCAACATACCATAAATAATGTGGAACAGGAAGAGAATGGAGAGGCTGAGAAAGTTTGCTAATAACACAAAAGTTTTCAGGATCTTCAGAACTGAAACAGCTGGAGTCACAAAAGATTCTCACAGTGCTGAGGGACTGCACAGTGCAGTATCAGCAAAATTAAGCACTGACCTGCAAGAAGTCATGAACAACCAGGAAAAAACTCCTTAACTACACGGACAGAAATATAGGCTTTTCACTAATATTGACACTAGGAAAGATTTCTTGGAGTAATTTTGAATACTAATCCAGAAATGTCTGTTCAACATTCAGCAACACTCAAAAAGGCCAGTAAAACATTAGAAACTATTAAGAAAGAAAATAGCAAAGAAAATGGGAACATTATTCTACCTCTGCCTTGTTCACCTATAACTTTGAATGCTGTACATATTGAATATTTAATCAGCCACCTCAACAAAGTTACAGTAGATTCAGAAAAGGCATTGTGGATAGTGAAAAAGCTGATCAGAGATGCGGAGTGAGTGCCATGTGAGCAGTGAATAGATAGAGAAGGAGTTTTCAGCTTGGAAAAAGGAATAAGTGAGAGGAAGAGCAATAGACAATCATGAGCAGTGTAGGAGAGGTGATCAGGGAAAGGTCATTCACTGAATGACTCTAACAAGTAAAACACAAAACGGGACGTGCTTTCCCATACTTAATTACATCAATTGTATGAATGTAATGAGGAAAACATGAATGAGTTTAAAAAAGCAACTGGAAAATTAATTGAAGAAAAGTCCATCATGGAGATGCAATCTTCTCCCCAAAAGTCCCTAAATCTGACATGAAATTTCCATTCTTTACTTTCCTTCATTTCATTTCCACTCCTGTCTCTAATCAAAGTCAGGACACTGGCCTTTTTCCCACCTATATGTTAAACAGCAGAAAATAAACATTCTCCAAAGGTAACAAGTCTAGGACCCTTGAATCTTCCACCAAATCCTCTCCTTTTTCCATTTCCAGCAGTCCATCCCACAGTATCATCTTTTCCTCTTCCCTCACTTAGCACCTTGAAAGCAGCAGCATTTTTACCCTGAAGGAGAAAACTATGTACACTGGCTGTAATGATCTCTCATCAACTTTAGCTGATCCTCACCAAAAAAATCAAAAGTCGTTTGGAGGAAATAGGAGCTACATTGAGGATGACATTAGCCAATAAATATCAGCAGCCTTACCAAGCCAGTCTAAATAGGTGGTGGATCTTCAGAAATTAAATTAACTTCCTCTTCTGTATGGTTTTGGGAGTAGACCATCAACCTTCTCTTTTAAAAGTCTGCCTCTGGCCATAAAGAGAAATCACCTGGTTTACGAGAACTGAGAACAAAGATGGATTTTTCCACACAGATCTTTCCCCACCATTCACTTCAGTCCTAATGAAATGTATGAGGGTTTTGGTCTGCATCCATGTAACTTGGTGCAACCATGTTGTGACAGCTTTCTAATGTCAGGACTTTGTGCACTAGCTCATATCATAGAAAATGAGCAAAGTGCTTACTCAAAAACACAAATATACAGCCAACTCTCCTGGCACTTACTTCCCATTCTGTAGAAAGCCAAGGACCAGGCTCCTTGTCTTTTTTGCTGTTTTTGCTTAGCACCTGAGTCCTGGTTAGGCAGCATACAACAAGAGCATCTATCAATTATTTCGTTTGTCTCAAACCTCTTAAAAAATACAGAACTTCCTTTGCCTGCTAGATGTGACAATAGCAGCAATGATTGCTCAAAATAATGCAGAACTTGAAATGTCTAAAGCCAGTACTTTAAAGATATAAGAATGTAAAAAAAAGTAGACCAGCTTGCACCAATGGCCCTATGCTGTACTGCAGGCTGCAGGTCACTGCACAAGAAGCACTGCTGACAGACACCTCTAAGCCCAGCAGCTATCAATTCATCCCTACTATACATTCCTCTGGGATGAACAAATACAAAAGCATGTAAGATCTGCAATCCTGAGGCTTCTCTTTGTGACACCATTGCTAGCTCTTCCTCTTTTCTTGTGTTGTAGCTTCACATAGCATCATTTTCATGACGTGGTGGAAATTCCCAAGTTGCAAGTAATCCTATTTTGCTTTATCTGTCCCTTTTTATTCCTGCAAGTCTTTGGGGATTCTGAAATTACTTTCTGACAATTTAAATATCCTGGTTTTCAGTTTTCAGCTGAACAAAATGGTAGCAGTTGATAACCCATGCTTGATTTGTTGGTGCTACTCTGTAATTTCAGAGTGCTAAACAGAGATGAGATTGACTACAGCCTACATGAATTGAGATTCTTTAGAAGTTTTTAGTTGTGGTTTTCTACAAATTTACTGGATAATAGGATCAGCAATATTGCATCTATAACCTTATTTCAAAGCTTGAGCAGTGCAAATTCCTGACAACTGTCCTATATCCAGAATCAGGCATTTATGAATTCTGTGTGAAGTGTACAGACTTGATATGTAGTCTCCTTTCTCTCTCTAGTAGAATATCCCAGAGAAAGAATAAGAATAAAAATAACAGTTAAGGACAAGTACAAGGATTTTTTTCACCCAATATAAACAAATTAATGCCAAATTTCCCTGTGCCACCAGTGTTTTATTTTATTTTTTATTTTTTCACTTGGACTGTATTTCTGGCATAGGAAGAAGATTTTATAGCTTTCTCAGTTTATTATAATGCCATTATGTAAGGTCATATGAGAGGTTCATCTTTCCCAGTACTGTATCTCCAACACTCTATAACAGTGGATACTGAAAGAAAAGGTATGAGAAATGGTTGAGCTGATTCCTTGGTATATTTTACTGGCTTCCATCAGAAGCTGGTTTAAGGGCTTCTTGAACTAAAGGTTGCAACTGATGACTGAGTTAGCACAATCTCTTTTTGCCCATTTACACTTTTGGCTTTCATACCATACTGTCTCAAAGACACAAGCCCCATAGAAAGTACTCTAGTCATCCTCTGAAATTTTTTCCAATGTCTAAACTATGTTTGTATATTCTTCTAGAACATATCTCTGAAACACCTTAGGAATAACGTTCTTGATTGTTTAAAATTCCCCCACATCTCTTGCTGAGAATTATTCCTAAAAGTATGTACTGGATATTCCTAGCGTCTTTCTCCTCCCATCCCCATTCCCATCCCCATTCCCATTGTTCTCCAAGGTAGCATTTTACATTCTGCACCACATTCAGCACCTCACAGCACCTAATTCCTCCCATAAGCTTCTCTTTATCCATTACAACCAAATGGTTTCCTGTGACTGATAAATCTGGATAGCTTTTCCAAGCAATAATTTTAGGATTTCCCATAACATCTCTCAAAGTGTCTTGACCCAGATTGTGGGCACAATCTGGTTCTTATCAGAGAGAGCTGAGTGCCTTGAGAACTGAAATGGACTCTTCAGATTTAGTCAAGTCCAACTCTCCACTCTTTCCACCTTGTTTTTGATATTTTCTTTTAAACAAATAATTTTCTATTGCATTTTTAGTTGTAGTGCAGAAGCCTTCATTCTTCTTTGGTACTATTCCATAGCTGAGCCTCCTCTGCCTGAGCCAACAATGAACTGACAACATCAATTCCTGGAGAATGAGCAACTGTTGGAATAAGGCTGTGTCCCAACTGCCTTTTTTCCTGCTGGTCCCAATTGCTTGCAGCTACAGACTGAAGAACTGTTTAAACCTTCCCTAGTTAACTTCCACTTTTGAAAAGGGTTTAAACTTTACTAGGGTTTTAATTGTTCCATTCTTCCAATCTGGCTGTTTCCTCAAATTGTTTAACTCTGGGTATAAGGGTATTTCAAAGCTGACAAAAACCTGCTGTGTTCTGCTTCTGAGTTTTAGGTGATCAGCAACATGTGATGTAAGCTGCTTTTATAGCAAAAAGATGTGGTTTGTGACAGACTCTCCTCAATGTACTCTATCATTCCCTCTGGAAATGGTTTCTCCAGTCAGGGCTTTTCCCACAAGCACTTAAATACAAAAGATTATATGGGTCCATTTTCTTTTGCATGGGGAGGATGCCTAGGAAAAGAGCTTGTATTCTTCCTTCTCCTGTCTCTCTACATTAAAATTGAGTCCAAACTAGAAAACATACATGGGTGTCAATCCTGAGCTGCCAGAATATAGGGCATGTCTCTAGCTTTACTGACAACCTTACCACAGCCAAGACACACATTCCCACAAGCATGCTCACAGATAACTACATTTTTACCATGTACAGGTTACTGTGCAGAGCTGGATTAAGAAGTGATTTTAAAGTGCCCATGCACTCACATGGTCTCTGGTCTCTAAGCGCCTCCATTCACAAGAAGAAACACAAACTACTTCTTGTAGGTCAAATACAACAATGGATAAATTTTTAAGAACTCAGAATGCCTAAAAGACAACTAGTAACCATTAAAAATCTATATATGATTTTGCAGGCTCTATTTACTGCTGTTGTGAAATAATTTCATAAAAAATAAGCTCCGTTATTCTAAAACTGAAACAAAAAATAAAGTTTTTAACAGCTCTTTCACCTGAGATAATTGATGTCCATTTTACACCCTTTGTTTTTCATATGTGGTAAGTACTGACATGACCCCTTGCTTGCTTGAAAACCAAACATAAATGCCTCACTTCCTATTCATAGCTCACTTCCAATGGATATGTCACTGTGGGGTACAACACTTGGCTGGTAAAAGTGAGTATGTGTCCCAGAGACATTTTGGATACTACTGGTTTTCATCTCAGACCACTGGATTGGCAAAAGACATCAACATTCATCAATATTAATGGAACTCAGATTCTAATATATACATTTCTCTGTGTCTGAAGAATGAAATTCCTGAACTTACAGCAAATACAGATCAGATTTCAGATTTAAGGAGCAAGTTCATTGCCAGGAATCAAAGGCCTGACTGCTAGAAAATAGCTTTGGTTCCCTTCACCCAGATTGTTCTCTTGCCCGTTTGACAAAGGCAACCAGCATAAGATTCACAGGGGACACAGCCTCAGAGGCCTGGATAATAAAACTTCATTGTAATTCATTACTTTTCAAAAATGTTATCCTAATGGATGCTAATTCTGTGGCCTTTACTTCTGTGTGAGGGTGACTGTGGTCTTTGATCAAAGATAAAGCCTTTGCAAAAATACAATAGTAAGGCTCTCACTCTGCTGTAATTCACTTTGGTGCCATGAGTAGATTTCAGGCAAATGCAGCTCTATAAACAAAATAAAAAGGTGGCATTTCAGCAGCAATATGTAAAAAGATACTGGGTAGAAATACTTCAGAGAAGCAGCCTGCTTAGTTGTAAAATGAGTTTAAATTAGGCTTTAAAAAGGATTGCTAAATCTTGACACATATATGAGCAGCTTATTATCATGCAATTGTGCAGTAGTTGCTTGATCTTGTTACTGATGTGCCACATATGAATAAGTGATTAATTACCACAAAGGCTAAAACAGAGCAGAGTGAGAGTACTGTAGCTCACCCTGAAAGAGGGGCTTAAACACGTTTATTGCCCTTTAAGTGCATTTCATTAAGGCCAATTAAGGACTTTCATGTCTTATTAGAAAAATGAAGTAGATTTATGAGGTTTTCATAGGCTGGAAATGCTGGGGCTAGCAGATACGAAACTGTGCAGAAATACAGTGGTTAGAAGCTAAGAAAATGATATAAAGATACACAGAGGAATAATTCCACAAAGGAACCAGATCACACGAAGGTGGTCTCTGCATAGAAGGAAGGGGAGAAAAAAACCAAACGAGAGGTTAAAATTCATAACATTTCCTATCAGACTCACTCCCTATAATTTTATGGGCAATTTTGTAATCCAGCTCTCTTTGGGGTCTCATTTTCTTCTGTTCCGTATAAAATTCAGGATGACATGAAGGGCTGCCATTCGGTTGGGCAGAATTTGCACACAGTGGGCACACCTTATTGCATACCTGGAAATAAATGCACAGAGTAGGAGGGAGCAGATTTGTTGACCACCACACAGCACAACTCCCAGCAGGTCTACATACCTTAACAATATTTAATCTTGCTGATAGAGATTGAGTCAGGGCTCCTTTATCGGTGTAACTTGAAGCACTGACTCAGAAAAACACATATGGTCTAGTTAAAGTTGATTGGAGGATGTGTTTAAGTTTTTTGCTGAATAGGAGTGAGGATAAGCATGCGCTTAAAGTTAAGCTAAGTGTGTGCCTCAGCATTTTGTTGTATAAAGAACTACAAAGGTGAAAGCCCTGACCTATTCATCTATACTTCTTATTTAGAGTTTCTGCATTTCCTACCTCAAACTGGGGCATTCTTGCTGCTTGAGATACTTCTATATTCCTTTAATTAAAAAATAATTTAAAAAACCTCAAATCCAGAAAACTATTGAACAGAAATAAACCCTTTCTATCTGAATAATCCATGTGTATTCAGATCCACAGGGCTCAAGCAATGAAACATGAATGCTGACCTTCTTTTCTTAAATCATACTGTTCTTAAGGTAGCAAGAAGGAAAAGAAAGAAATGGAGTAAAAAAACTCAGCAGCCTGATCTGAGGACAAAGGAAAACTTTGCTTTGACTCTGCAGTGTTCTGAAGGTTTGTGTCACAGCCTTCATCTTATTTGAGCATAATTTAGTCTATAGAATTTCCTTCCTTGCTTTATTTTGAAAGAAATCTTTCATGGGAGGTTATAGAGTATGTATCATTATCCTTGGGGACTGTGTCTGTTTCAGCATCATCCAAGTTTCTAGGTCCCAAATACAGTATCTGGGCAGCTTTTTTACATATTATATGTATTTATGAATTTTTTAAAATATGCATTATTTACTCAGTGGACTGGAATAGCAATGTCAAGTGGGGGAATATGTATTTATAAATGTTTTTAAAATGCACATTATTTACCCCACAGACCAAACAGTTCCAGTCTACCATGTGTAGTCTTAGCCACCTAATTAAAAATCTTATGAAACTTCTTTGAAAAGCACTTGCAGTACATATGCAGCAGCAAGTTTTGGAGCTTTATTATCTCAGCTCTTTTTTATTTTTCTCCAAAATACACAAAGCATTTAGACATATTATGGTCTAATCACTTGCCAAATTTCATCTCAAATAGAAGCTATATAGGAATTCTACAAGCACAAAAAAAGCATCAAAAACAGCAGATCAGCTATATTCTGGGGGAGGAAGTATGGGGGGGTTGTTGCACCGATATCATTTCAAAACAAACAAACCAATATTCTTTAATTTGGTGAAAAAGAATTAATTCCCACACTGAGATTTGTTTGTGCCAAACCTTAGCTGCTCCTTTTAATGAGGTTTTAAATAATTTTTTTCTGCCAACTTATTCTTAAAGGGGTTTGTACCAAAAAATTGACTACATGCTATCTACATGGTCCCAACCACTATTGTTTAAATTCTTCAGGGATGAGAGACCAAAACTACATAGTTTGTAAAATTACATTATTAAAGAGAAGAGGTAAATGCAACACCAGCATACATCTGTCATTTGTTGTCCAAATATAATTTCAAATAATGATAATGTTTCTATATTTTGTTCCTTAGGTTGGAGTTCCAAAACAAAGGATGACTCATATATCTTTTCAGTCTTTGAGAAGGGATTTATTGATGTAAGAAGTGATAAGCACCTGCCTCTGCAGATTTATACCAGAGAATGAAAGGGGTATAAAATAACTGTAGTGCACATTGAGGGTAAAATGAAAATCCCTTGATTCTGTTCCCAGACATAATTCAGAGCACTTCACAGAGCATCCTGAAACCATGCTGCAGCATCACCCTGGTTTTGGGGGCAGGAGGGCACTTCTAGCTAAGTGGTCACAACCTTCTTGAGCATGAACATCAGCTCCCCACAACCAGCACAGCCAACACAAACTGTATGTTCTCCAACTGGGGTCATTTGCACAGGCTGCAGACATGAGGCAACTTAAAAATAGATTTAAAGACCATCATAAGAAAGAAAAGAAAGAAAAACTTTATCAGTCCAGGTTACACAAGAGGCTTTTGACTAGTTTATAGGGTTTTATGCAGTTTAAAAGTGATAAATGTTTACCTGTGCATACTGTGGCCAGAATTTGTAGCTGCTTTCAAACATGGAAATAAAATCCAAAGTGTATTTAGAAAATTAGTTTTTATTTCAAATATTTTTACATATTTCATATTCCAACTGAAAGCAATTTACTTGTTAGAAATCACCAACAGGTTCTTGTTATAAAGTTCATTAAAACAACTTGCTCATTTTGGGAGGCTGAAATTTTCTATTTCCTTCTGATAGGAAAAATGTATTCTATAAACAAAGAGAATTGTTTTTAATAATATTAAAGTGGAACTAACTAGGAAATAAATTAATAGACTTTTTGTTAAATGGTAATGACTATGTGATGTGCCATTATATTTCTGAGATTTATAAATTATCTTAATTTTTAAAAATGTGGGAAAGGCGTTGTTCAATAATATTCTGAGTATGAAATTTATGTGTAAATTATCTTCTGACATCTTACTGAAAGCTGGCATTGTAGCTTGGCAAAATACCATATTATAGTTCCCTGGTCCAAACAGAATTTGATGAATTGTCGAAAAGCCACTTTTTCTTTGCCTCCAGTCAGAAAGAATAACATGGACACTGGCCTTTCTCAGAGTGTTTCCAGCTCCAAACAGAAATGTTTTTGAAAGTTACTTCTAATAAAAACTGGAGATGGACTGGATATGTAGTAGCTCTGGATGTGGTGGAAGTGCCTGGGTAGGCAACACAATGTTTGTGGCAGGCTTTGATGGATGGTGTGACAATGCCTCTGATGCTGTGGGAGCATACCAATGCTACTGGCTGTGCCCGCGGGGCATCAGTCACACAGCTGCACTGTGCTGCTCCCTCCTGCACTTCTGCATTCCTAGCTGCATGAAATATTAGGGAGTATGAGACACCTGAAGTATGAGCTAAAAGATAAAAGAAAAAATGCAGGTAGTGAACTATCACCTTCATTCCCAGCTAGTCTTACAGCCATGCTGGTGTTCTGTGACTTGAGATGTCCAGTTGGGACAAACAATGGCTCCTCTATCCCAGTGTTCCCTTCTCAAAAGTCTCATAAGAGATAATATTTACAAAAGTGTATGAGTCCCCATGTTTTCCATGACCTTCAGCAACACTGAAGGTCAGGTTGAATGGGCCTCTGAGCAACCTGATCTAGTTCAAGATGTCCCTGCGCCTCACAGGGGGAGTTGGACTGGATGGCCTTTAAAGGTCCCTTTCAACCTACACTATTCTGTGATTCTTTGATGTCTTGACTGCCCCAGCCTCTACAAATTTTGAATCTGGCACATCTTTCTTTGTACCCCTTACAGATTTACTTACCAGCAAACATACTGCTAAACAATACCCCTTCTCTATCTTCTCACTAAAAATTCTTTCTTTTAGAAACATTCTCACATCTATAAATCCAACTTTATAATACTAGGTTTCAAAACAAGTTTTGCATCAAGCCCTTTTAGCTGGTTTTCCTGCACTTCTCAACATACGCAGATGTGGGTGCAGTGACTTGAAGCTAAAACCAATCCACAGATAAGCTAGAGAGGACTCTAGAGGAAAGAAATGTCCTATGAAAATCAGGCTTCAGATGATTGTTGTGTCAGTGGGGCAAGAGCCTGATCTCAATATGGGAAACCTTTCCCTTGCTCAACCCAGTATCAGGCAGATGCAGTGACAAAGAGGTTTGACCCAGAGACTGATAGGTTCTGGTTAACTGATA
Source organism: Calcarius lapponicus (assembly GCA_039654755.1). Lineage (NCBI taxonomy): Eukaryota > Metazoa > Chordata > Aves > Passeriformes > Fringillidae > Calcarius > Calcarius lapponicus. The sequence goes on along the minus strand of CM077464.1, from coordinate 38,288,041 downwards.
TTCTCTAAATACAAGAGAAGAAAGGCAGAAGAATATATGTTAATGATTAAGGATTGTTGTCACAAGGTATAACAATATTACACTAATAAATTACAGGGAAAGACACACTACCCCTTTAGGTACTCGCTAGTGGTGTTTCTGTTGTCCTGGAAATTTCCCCGCTTAAATTGCCAGCTGAACTTTCTGGGTGTCAAAGATAAGTACCCCCAAAGAAAAACAACCACCTCATGTAGCTCAGCTGTGGCACTTGCAGTGGATTAAAAATCAGCCAGAGCCTAAGCAGAATCTTGCAGGCATGTGGGCTAACACAAACCAGGGATGACATTCTTCAGGCCATTGCCGCGGCCTGGGGGGCTCAGCCACAGAAAGGACATACACGTGTGTTATCACATTCAACTTGAAAATTTTCCTGGCTGAGAGGAGATGGTTGAGTTTATAGGGCTGAAATTACCCGTGCTCTGCTCTAAAGCTAAAACCACGCTGTGCCAAGGGAGGGGAGCACCCACCCTTTCTCCACCAAACAGCGCTGCACGAGCACGCTTGTCCTGGGTGGAGTCTGCAGGAGAGAAACGCATTCCTCGTAATCAAGGGTAATTCGAAAGGCAAACAGTGACCAGGAGAGCATGCTATCCAGCAGAAGCCTAATCCTGAACCCAACTCCACAGACGGTTACACAGCCTGCTGCAGTGCCAGGGCAGATGCCAGGGAAGAGACCAGCCACAAACCGAACAGACAGACAATCCAGAGCTTGGCATCTGGGTTCTTCAGCTGCCAGCCTTGCCTCATGAGTAGCCACAATGGTTGGCTCTTGTGCAGAAAACAACAGAGGAAGAGGCTAAAGAGGTCTATGTGCCACACTGCCAGCACTGGGAACAGGCAGTGCCAAGTGAGTATAGCAGTTTCATGCACGTGCCAATGTGCTTTGGAACCGCTTTTACATTTTCAAAAGTAACAACAGAATTCCGGAATAAAGCAAGACAAGCTCTAACATCAAGGACTGTTTCCCTTTCTTTTTTAGATTTTTTTTGTACCTAAATTTCTTTTTCACTTCATTTTATTTGCCTCACATATACACTTCAGACAGCTGTGGCACAGGAATGGCCTTCATGCCTTGCGCTCCATACTGATAAAATATTCGAATCTACAGGAATATGTGCACAAATCAGTTAATTTCATAACCAAATGACAAAGCCCCAGCTTGTAAGCCTCTGTTTTACAACATGAGTAATTACTACAAAAAGTATCTGCACGAACCCCTGTGTCAGTGCATGCTGAGGAGCAGCACGGCACTGTGAGGAAGGGGTTCACAACCTTCTCTTTAAAACACTCTTCTGCCCTGTTTACACTGAACTGACACTTTAATCAGAAGGAGATTTTTTTTATATGAATCACTAATTGCATGTTTATTTTGTTTGGGAAGTTTTAAGGCTATTAATTTGCCAAATGACCATTTCTGAAAGTGTGTATTTGGACACATGTATATATATGTGCTTGCCCACAGAGTTATTTAATTCAGACATTGTTGTTTCCTGAAATAAGTGCATTACTTTGTGTCAAATCAGGATAGTGAGTTCTATTGTTTGCATGTGAGCAAACAGCCAAAAGAAATTGAGATGAGGAAGAAACCTACAAAAGGGCTGGCCGCACCACTTATCCACTGAAGGCTTTTGTTTCTGGAACGTCTTTTAACATAGGAGCCCTGTTCAGTTATGGAGACTTCTCTAGGTGCTCATTATGACCAAAGGGATTACTGTGAGACCTTAAAGTAACAGAAAAAGGTATTCTAAATCATCTATGTTGCTTTGGTGATACCAGGATGGGATCTACTGGTGAAACAGAACGACTGCATCCTGGGATTTTGATGAGAGGCTTTAGACGTGACTAAAATGTTGGGTAGAGTAAAATGCCAGTGAAGGCATAGTAACAAAGGGCTGAAATCCCTCTGTTTTTCAGGGCTATGCTACAAGTATAGGAATCAGTCTTTCTCCTGGGAGCTTCTAGAAGATTCATCTTTGCATATAAATCTCACCCACTAAGGGTGCCTACACCACCTCCCTCCCCAAAAATTTATTAGACTACTTAATCACATTTTCTCTTTGCCACCTTCAAGCTCCTTGCTTCTTCTCCTCTTAGCCTCCTCTTAGCCTCTTCTCTTATGCACTTCTTATTTTTAGACATCTATGGAATCACTCTGTCAAATCACAGCAATAGATCTGATTTTCAGGGGATGTCCCAGCCATGTTCCATTAATTGTGTCTGCAGTTTTACAAGTGCTAATAGCTATAGCCTTGCCATCAAGCAATTGCACATTTTATTTGCTCAAAATTGACCTCTTTGTCCATTAGCCCAATGTGGTAAACTCCACTAATAGCTCTCAGAGAAGACCTAAGAAACTGAATCTCAGCTTTGAATGAAAATAGAACCAAGTTCAGACATATCCTAAAAATCCTACCTCTGACTGACATTAGGCAAATCACAATATATTCAGAGTCAACAGGAAACTGTGAAGGATTTTGATCACAAATTTGATCCATAATGTTTTAAAGAATAATATGGTGTATATGCTGGCTTTCTAACAGTAGGGGTAGTATTTTTTATCTGTGCAACGTATGAGTCTTTCGGCATTTTTTTTTCTGTCCCCAAACACAATCATTTTTCATTGCCTATCTTTTTATGGCTGTTCTTTTCATTATTAATTTTTCCTTTGTTGTTTTTATATAATACAGGAAAAAGCACATGTCCTTCATCAGGTCTTAGTGGGACTATGGTTCACCAGTTTTTAGTATCATGCAGCTACAGTAAAATAACATGAAACCTAAAATGAGATTATTACATATGTTTTCCTTATCAACTCTCACCCCTTCTTCCATTTGCTGTAAGGCTGAGTTTAGCCTTATTGTGACTAAAGCCCTGATCCTGCTGTCACTGAATTCAAAGATATCAGCAGTGCAAGCAAGATCAAATTCTGCTGATCTGCATTTGAAATGATAAAATCAGTAGATTTTTGTTTACATGTGTGAGCTTGACTTGTCTGGCTCTGGAAATCCAACCAATGACTTTCAACAGATTAATTGTGTATTGCTTTTGCTGCTTTAGTTATTTTTCTCCCTCTGATACATGAGGTACTGATCACTACTGGATGCAAATGTGGAACTGCCCAAGACAGAAATTTGCTCTAAAATTGTTTAATCAAATGTTTCTAAAAATCTGGTTCCAAGTCCTCAGCTGGCCTAAATTGCTGTAACTCACTTTATTGCAGTGACACCTCACCATTTTACAAGTACTGATGTTCTCACCCCTGTTTTTCAAACACAGATAGCCAGCTAAAATGTTACTCCAAACAAGGCCCACAATGTTTTCCTCATTCATTGCACATGTCAGTGCAAATGAGGGACAAGTCAGAAGGAAACACTTTACACCATTATTGACACACAGAACAATGTCTCTTCCTTACATCGCAATTTACCAAACTTACCCATGCAGGTAATAAAAGCACCTATCTCAGCAGCCAGGATAGCTGCTCTTTAGTTAAAGCACAGTCTCACACTCCTTTAATATAAAAAATATATATTATTAGATCCATAAATTGGCCCTGAAGAGGGTTACATTTCTTATTGCATACTTTTAACTTGTGCTTTATCACAGATTTACATTTCATGATTTGATGATTTGATATAAATACATTTCTGTTGAAGCAAAGCTCCCTCTGTGTGAGACCCTGGACTTCTGTGTGCAAAGTCCAGCCCAATGCTAGGCTTCTAAATACTGTCACTTGCTTAGATAGGTAGTGGCAAAGAAAAAGGTGGTGGCAAAGAAAAAGGGCATGGTGGATACACCTTATTTGTGGAGCAAGACCCATCTTGAAGTTCACATATATGTCCAGGTCACCTGCACTAAGTCTTCACATCTCTGTTGAGATGGTTTAGTATGTTTGCCACCCTTGAGTTTAATGTATGAACTTCAGCCAGGGTGGAAAAACCATAGCTTCCTACCTTGGCTTTTTCAGGGTAAAGAAATCTGCTTTCCTTCAGTAGATAAACTTTGTTAAGGCAAGCAATAAATTAACAATTATAAAATCTATAGAGATACGAATACTTAATTGATAAATTTACATTAAAGGAAGAGCAAAGTAAATTTTTAATTCATGGTACAGACACTCCCATATGCTTATGCATTAAAAATGGTTTTACTATAGGATACTCATCTCAAAAAAATCTGCATAGGATTTTCTTTACCTCCTTTTATCCAGCAGATCATGTATTGTTATTCAACATGCATAAAAGTAAGGGAATCTTGCTCATCTTCCATGAACAAGTGTGAGAATCTTATCAATGCTATAGCTTATAAATGTTTCTTAGCAGTCAATGGCAAGTATGCACAGGCAGACACCTGCTACTACAAGCAACAGTAAGATGCTCGATGTAAGATACTAATGCAATAACATTATATTGGAGACGTTTCTCTTTGTAGCCTCTGAGCCAAATGTTGCTTTCTGTTACACCCATAGAATGTCCATTAAATTCAGTGACCTGAATTTAGACCAGAAAAAACAGAACATAATTTTTACATGGCAAATTTGAGATAATCTTACAGTAATCTAGCAGACACCATAAGTAACTTAATATGAGGAGGCTCTTCTGTTTCTAGTTTCACCTGAAAACGTTGTCAGGAGATTCAAACTTTGCCTATCATTGGATTGACATCTAAAATACATTAAACAAGGCAGCAGTACCCTAAGAAGCAGAACTGCAACAACATACTCTATTCTGAATTATATTTGCATGATGCATTTATATGTCCTGTTAGCACTCTCTGTGCAAAATCAAAGCCTAAATATTAAGTTGCATTGCTTTCCATGACACTTTACTTATGATTCCTTTCTGTTCTCACTTGTCCAGCCATAAATATCTCTTCTTTCCCTTTTTCAAGTCAACAATTCAAACATTTACTGTATATTTTCACCTCATAGTTTCAGTACTTGTATAGTCCTTACATATTCAATCAAATCCTTTCATTCATACTTGTTCCCTAATATTTATTCCTTTCATTCTAAGCTTTGGTTCTCTGCCTACAGGGACTCAGCAATGCACTCCTTAATGTACACATTTCTAGAACCCTCCTGTTTGGACACTGTCCAAGGCTAGTGTTCATAAAATGTTATTGTTTGGTTCAGATGTAGAAGAAATACCTTTAACGCTGATCCAAAATTCGGAGCAATTTTATTATTTGATAAAACCAAGTTGAGGAGCATCAGGGACTTACTGGCCCCATTTGTCCTTACTATTTGTGATATTTGAGCTCTTCTGAGTAAGTCCAGCAGCCTAAGGCACCATCCCTTCCTCAGCCAAGGAAGCCTTCTGAGAGGACCTTTTCCATGCACTTTATAGCCTTTTTCTCTGCCATACAGAAAAGAACAGCATTCATATACCTGAGAAGTGGTCCCATTAGCTCAAGAACAGCATTTTTCCTTAAAAAAGAAACCCATCCCTTCCACCTTGCAAATAGCTGTGCAGAACAGCACCCTACAACTCAGGCATGACTGAGCTACTTTCAGTATCAGCCCTGATTATTATCTTCATGAGGAAAGATTACACTTCCACATAAAATAAAAATTACCCTAACCTTCAGCCATAGCATTAGGGAGTGAATCAGTCATATTTTCCCCTTCACATTTCTGAGAACACATAGAGGAAGAAATAAAAAATTAAAAATATTAGATATTGCCTTTTGACTTGACTGCTAACACAATAAAGCAGCATCGTAAACTGAATCATGGAAGTCTGCAGTCTTCATTGCTCCCTTTGCTGGTATTACTTCATGGATATTGGAGCCCTTAGGGAAACTGGAATATGAATAAAGATTTTTTTTAAATCAGCCGTTTTTTCTTGGTTCTGTTTCTAAAAATAATGCAGTTTGCAAAAAACAGAAGGTTTGGTTTATAACACAAACAAAATTGTTACATTCTGAATGGGTTGTAAGTACCTGATTCTTTGCCTTTTTACTCATCCCTGCTAAAAAAAAAAATCTGCAAATCCATTTGCTAACCAGCTGCACCTCTGTACTGAACAGATAACAACCTGTGCAAGCCAGGCTTTGCTGTGAATCGGTGCTGATAGGCCTGAATCTCATAGCTTTTTTTAAATGCTAATGACAAGAAACATTTCCTAAGCCAAAACGCTCTTGTAGATCTGTCTACTTCTATTATGACTGATATTTGCTTGTAAGTACATAGAACACTTGTTCACTGTGCCTTATCTGCTATGGTGCAGCATGCTGACCTACATACCATTCAGCACAATATGATGCACAAACATCTTCTAAATAATTTTTCATTTTCGACTTAAAAACAGTAGAGGCAAAATAGGATTGCTGCAAATCTAACAAAGAGATGGCATTATTTCCAAATAAAAATGTGCATTTTTCCAAAGAATTTATTTGTCTAGCAGCATGAAGTTCATACATAGCAATGCTTAAAAAGGGTGTTGAATTGCGATTAGGAAGGAAGGACTTAGGAAGAAGAACAAACCACATCTTTTCTACTTACATAGAATAATTAAGCTAACTTATTTCTCATAACAATTAAAAGTTCAGCCTTTCTGAACCATGTTTTTGCAATATCACTAAATGCTGCTGATATAAGAGTGCTGAAATAAGTGTGATAATAACAATAAAGAATGATGGATAGAAAAGGATACAGTAGCTAAGGGAACAGAAATGATAGTCTATTACCTGCCATTGTCAAGCTAAACAGAAGTACAGTATTTATGATTTTTGCTGTGATGCCTGCTATGTTGTATAAGCCCAGTCTTTATGACGATACTTGTTGACTGAATGAAATAATTAATACGCCAGTTTTTATTGTAAATAAATATATGTCTTCCCAGTGGCCAGACATTATTTATATTAACAGTAGCACAGCCTCATATCTATCAAAAGCTTGTAGAGGAAAATGTACTTTAAGGGCTAAATTTTAAGAGTAAAGCAGAAAATCTCCATCAATTCAGAGCATTCCTAATCAATTTATATTCTGAAATGTTAAAGAAGGGCAGCAAAAGAAGCCTGTTCAAACAACAGAAAAAATAGAAATGCTTTGCCTTAGCAGGATACAGTAGCCCTAACTCTAAAATGAATATAACTATACATAACTTCTACATTGTAAAATGGGCTACATAAACCTAAATTAAAGGCATTTTTATAACAATCTGGTTTATACATGCACTGAATTGAGGAATATTTATTGGCCTGTTATTACCTCTATATGGAAAAAAAACCCAAACAAATCCGCATAAAAATTAGAGGAAGCATCAATGTTTAATCATAAAAGAATTTTAAATTAATGACACGACAGGTATGTACTATTTATTAGTTTTCTAAAAAAATACTGAATTTTCATATCCACAGACTCTACAATCCTTTTGTTTCTGGTGGAACATATGGTCCAGGAATCAGCTTGATTGCTGTTTTAAACTGCAAAAATGAAAATAATTTGGGGACCAATCCAAGCTGCTGTGAGGTCAATAGAAGCATTTCCACTGATGCTTAGAAGCCCTTGGTCAGCCTGTTGTCTGTTTTATCCCAGGCTGTTATTCAATTGCTATATTTTAGAACCAGTGAATTATAAGAAAAAGTAAAATGTTTGGTACTTTTACCTATTACCTATATTACCTTTGATTTATTTTTAGAACAAAAGGTTATCTGAAAATTCATGCCCGAAATGGTCAAAACTCACTGGCCCTTCTTTTGTTTCACTGTGTACCTTCTTGTACACAGTCCAAAGGCAACATCTCTCAGACAAGTCACTGGCTTCTATTAAAGTGACAAGCAGTGTCTTGACTCACATTAGTTATATATCATTTATGAGAATAACATCTTATAAATCCACAAGTAGCTTGATGAGTCCAACATACAAATGGTTTGCAGTGATGTGGCTTCCAGAAATAGATTGCTAGAGACACTGATACATCATATGGCATTAGCCTGCAATTGATGCTGCTTTTGGTAGATTTAACTCTATAAGTAAGGTGGATTTCCCATTTATGTATCAGAATGGTTTTCCAGGTTCCTTTTTAATTTTGCAACATCTGTCAGAAAAACCTGGGGCCAGACCTGCACCTACTATTCATTTAAATAGGGGGATACATATAATTGCTATTGCACTCAGCAGTCACGAGCTAACAGAAACATAGACCAGGGATCAGGTGTAACTATGCCAGGTCCACAATCCATGTGTTCCGCACCAAAATCATTGACTATTAGCTTAGCTATAACTAAGGTTCAACCATTCCCTGGGCTCAGGAACAGCCAGTCTTGGCGGAGTCCTGATGAATTGTTCTTCAACAAATTGTACTGGTTTGTGTCTGACCCAAAGCCAGAAAGAGAGTGTGAACCTAAGCTAAGATGAAGTGCTCAGTGCAGTATTCAGGCTGAAGTGTTTCTACTCACATGTGCTTCCAGCTTTGGCCTGCAGTGACAGGTGGGTGCACACTTGCACATTGCAAGTGAACAATGTAAGTAGTAGGCAAATCCAGGCTGTAAATGCCTGAATGGACTTGTAACCACTAGCATAACTTTTATGATCAAGAACTATATTAATCACAAAGACCCCTGCCCATATCTTACTGTCTTGCTAAGATTGATGCATCATGGTACATTGCACCCAGGATTGTCTTCTGAGCCCAACAAGGCTTATATGACTTCTAATTTTTTGTTTCCAAAAGGAGTAAATGAGAGGAAGTCTCTAAGATATACATTGCTATAGTCCTTTCTCACTGAATTCATTTCATTAAGCACACACATATCTGCAACAGAGTTTGCTGTGATGCACCTTTTACAGAAGAGCATGACTTGTAAGGGTTACAAGTCTTATTCAAAGTCTAATGGGAAATCCATAAAGGAATGATGGAATAAATTTCACATATCTCTCCTCATCTTTGTTTAGGCCAGCAGATAGTATGGATTATTTCTCTTTCAGCTACCGCTCTTCTAAAAACTTGCATTATCCTTAAATGTATAGAGGACACAATTTTCACCCTCTAGATTGAGTACATGCCAGTAAATATTGCTATTCCAAAGGCTGATTCTTTTCCATCACACTGTTCTTGTCATTGGCCAAATAAACCAAGTCTTCTAACACAACACAAGAAACATAGCTAGTGTCTGCATATTAATTAGCCTTCCTGACCTGAATAGACAATTACCTAGGGCCCTGGCCTTCATTTCCTAGGCACCCTAAACTCCAATGCAATGAACAAAATGAAAGAAAAGGCCTTTATTTTGGAATTACTTCTATGAAAATATTGCTCTTGCTTAAGAGATGGGATTTCTGAAAATGCCATGGAGAGTTTCTGACACTGCACAGAAGAACAGCCTTGTTTTGTTCCAGATAAGGTCTTGTGCCCCCCTAAATGACTGTCACCCAAAACTTAGGCTATCCTTTGTGCCTTAGAAAAAATATGGAAAGTATGGCTAGGGTTTCTATCATTTTGACCAAATATGTGTATAACTTAAAGCTGTTCTCTATTTTAATAAAAGAAAATGAGGTAATACTATAAAAATAACTTCCTTTGATCCTAGAAGCACTTTATTACAAGGTTTGCAAGCCAACTGGAATGAAAAAACTTTTAAATAAAAAATTAATGCAAAATAGCAGAGCTGGGAGATAGGTAGATTTAAGAAATATTGCCTTTTTTTTTTTTTACTGAGAGCTTCTGCAAAAAATATTTCTGTTTAAAAAAAAATATGATTCCCCTTTCAACTCATTCCAGACACAATTTTACAGGTAGGCTCTGTGACTCATTAAATCCAGCTTTGAAGATGCACCATAACATAAAGTATTACAATTATCATATACCCTAAAAGCCTGTTTGGAATCTAACTCAGTAAAATTTATTAATGATCTGAAGAAGGTGGTAAATTCACACAGGATATTTAATTGGGAGCTACAGAGAGCAGATATATTTACAGTGAATGAAGAGAAAAATCAAGGTCTCGTTTCAGTTTTGAAAAAAATTAAAGTTACTAAATCTGTTTAACAATTACCTAAAACTTTGTTTCTCATAATTGTGTTTTCTCTAATGCATTTTCCCCCCAGAAACAATGTTATGTATTTAAAATGGACACTTGGAAATTATTCAGTCCTTTTGAAATTACAGATATACCTTCTCACCCTTTGCCTTGCTGCAGAGGCAACACTAGGCAGTGCTTGATTAAGCTGAGTTTGACAGTGGAGATAAAAGAGTATTTTAAAAATACAAAGAATGTGATATGAGAGAGCAAATCAATAAAAAATGATAGTGGTAAGAAGGAGGGCCTGTAAATGTTCTTAGGCAGGGAGACAAGAGATTGTAAACAAAAGTGTAAATTAAAATGCATGTATGCATCATCTCAACTCAGAAAAAAATAAGTAAGGAAGAAAAGGACATGTAAATATTTGAAAGGTGACTAAGGCCATATAGGCTATGAATTCACCTGCAAGAAGCCATACAAACCCCATCATTTGCGACATTTAAAATTGGACTGTCCATGGATCTAGAAAATGCACTCTGGAGAATAATCTAATATTACAGGAAGGTAAATTAACAGACCAGCAAGGTCTCTTCCATTCCTTATTTATGTGATAAATCCATTGTAAAAACACTTACACCATAAAAATTTATATCTTTCCACAACATACAGAGACCTGCCCTGTTCTCATAGAGGCTGAGCAGCTGCTTGAAGGGCACAGGTACCCTGTGCTTTTAGGAGAGTCATGACAAAGCAGCGGTTATCTCCAAATTACAAAAAGAAAGAAAAAAAAAACCCACTAAAGTAAGAACAGTATCTGACAATGTTCCATGAACAGAAGCCCATTAAAACTAAGAGGACATTTGCCTTTAAATGGATGGATATCATTATGCATGCAAAAGTGCCCAAAAATAAAAAGGCAGAGTGGCTGCATTTCGAGGAAACAGTTGAGCGGCAGCAACCATTACCTTAGCAATTGCAGCACACAGGGCTCTCTGCTCTGCAGTCTAAAATGAGGACATTCCCTTTGCTGTGTGATTTACTTTGAGTGTGCTGCAATCTTCTTTTTCCTCAGGTAAAATGTCAGTGAGCAGTGTCCCAAACGTTTTCCCTGATCTTGTCAGGAGTCGCTTTGTTTCCACAAAGAAAATAAAAAAAACAGTAAAAAACCCCCAAACTTTCTGCTATGTTAACGCTGCACAAAAACTCCCAGAAAAGAGGAGCTGGTGTGAGACGGGAAGCTCATGCCAGGCAAGGATCACACAGGACTGCCGCAGTGCAAAGAACGGATCCAAATCAGCCTTTCCACAGCCTGAGCAATAATGTGTTCTAGCTTGAGGCCAGCATGCAGACTGCACTGCATCTCTATCAGGTTGTGGAGGTGCCACAGAGAGGGAGGTTGTATGAATGAAACCAAGGGAAGACAATAGGATTTGGCCCTTTATTTAGGTGCCAGAGAGATGGTCCGCAGAATTTAAAGACCATGTACTACCAAACATAATCGGATGGATGGATGGATGGATGGATGGATGGATGGACAATTTCATTTAAGATACCACATGATACTCAGGTTTTAACAAATATATCCATTTCACTACATATTTATTAAGTGCTCGACCTTGCCTCTCTGTGTTATTGCATCATGCATAGATAGCTACTGGACTGTGAAAAGCAGAAAATACCTTCTCTGTCATGGCAGAGCATAAAACACCGATGACTGAGTTATTTCATTTGTCAGCAAGAAAAATAACAGATTAGATCTGAACTGAGATCAAAGAAAAGGGAAAATGCTGCCTTTACATTGTTAAAAGCCATTCTGCCCATTTTTGCATTAAGCCTCATTGCAATAAAAGGTAGAAGAAGGCAAAGTGGCCCCTCTGCTTAAACATGGTTGGCATGGATTCAAGGAAAGTCTGCAATGAGATCAGCACTGAACCAGGAACATTTACCTCTGCCTCCCATTGTTTCCACCCAGCCCTTGGGTCACAGTGTGGTGATATCACCTGCTTATTCAATATTGCACCCTCATTTTACATTATTCCCTGGAAGAGGTAAGTGACATTCTTTTCCCTTCTTCATGCTGTAAGTAAGGCTTCTGGCATGGGGAACAAATGGAGCATTCTTAGCAAACAGGTTATTTATACTTCTGAATTTAATGTTGAGATGTAGTGTTAATTCTTTTCTTCAGACACATGGGGAACTGTACTTTTCAGAGACTCTCAGAATTGCTTTGAAGTAGATGTTGTGATGTGTTCTATTTTGCAGAGCTGCTGAGTGGAAGTCTAGCGTGAGTAAGTGTGTATTCCAATAACCATTGGTGACAGGCACATTCCCAGGCCAGAGATTTTTTTGGCTCAAAATCCCCATCCGGTTTTCAGGAAAAGGCTTTCTCATGGAAATAATAATAAGAAAAGTCCAGAAAGACAAATCAGTGGGATTTAATAGCCTACATGTGGAGGTCAGAAGTGTATTTGTAGATCAGTAAATCGAAAGCTGTATTTTAAATATCCATCTTGATGCTAAGTTCCTGAATAGAATGAAAATAACAAGACAAAGAGAATCTAAAAGGGACTGTAAGCTGATCTACTGATGCGACAGCATGATAGTAATTTACACGTGTGTCTGTTTAGTGCAGATTTACAGTAAAACTTACAATCTCAGCAGTAAAACCCTGCAATCTCAGGTGCTCTCTGAAAGTCACAGCACGTGCACAGGACCAAAAGAAGGAAAATTCCCATCAGTTTCATCCAGGACATTTTCATACATGATTTTCCATCAGTCAGCAAAGAGGAAGGTCATTTTGAGAAAGACAAATTAATTGTGATATACCTGTGATATACCTACAGTTCAGTGTTATGCTATCAGCATGTTCGAGTTTGTATCATCAGTTTCATACGTAATAATACAAGCCTAAAAGTCATGTTTGGTGCATTATCAGTAATTTGCCAGTGGTATTCAATTTTTAGGGATATAGGTGCTTTTCACCACACAGGCCTAGAGCAATTTTCTGTGTTCAAGAACAGAGTTTTCTCTTGATTGTCATTCACAGCAACATAGAGAGCTGTCTTTTCTTAGGCTTGCACTGCCTTCTGTAAACCCCATACACCTCATTTTTCATTCTTTCCACCCTTCTAATGCAGGTGAACGACCTAGTAGCCATCAGCTGGTTCCTAAACAAGATTGAGCATGCACAGGCCATTTGCTCTGGCACACTCATCCAAACATTCACCTGCACAACAGGGAAATCCTTTCCATGGAGCAGTGCAGCTGGCCTGGCCAGCAGCAGGCTAAGCACAGCTGCAGATACCTGCAGCCCCTCTGCCCTGGGTTGGTCAGCCTGGGAGGATGCTGGCCAAGAGAGCAGCACCAACAACCTGCTCACTGGGGAGCCTTCCAGGGCCACAGACAGAACACCTGCAGGCAGGGACTCTGGGGGTTTGCTGCCAGTGTGAGGTCCTCTGACAGCACCACTGCAGCAGCAAGGAGGAGCTGGGGTCAGGTCAGGGGTCCTCCAGTCCCTGGGATCTTCTGGAGCAGAGTTTTTATCGTTCAATGGTTCCTCAGAGAAACTTGTTTTCCCTAGACTCAAATCCTCACCTAAGACAACAGGCCTAGATTTTGGGTAAATATACAGTATCTGTATAGGCACAAGGGTAGTTGATGTCAGAGGACAAAGCCTTTTTTAAGGGTATGCTACAAATCTGAAGGGATACATAAAAGCTAAATTTAAGTGCAAGTAGGATTTATCAGTGAAAAGCACAAGCTTTATATTGTCAATAGTGTTAAGTAAGAATTGTGTATCCATAAAGTGCAGAGCCCAGCAGCTGGCACCACAGAAAACATACCTACAGATGCTGGGTATAACTTTATTTGTGGCTTTGCTGATACTACAGGACCTTTTGTTTTTAAGGATATCTTTTGTTTCCACATCAAGCTTGGAGCTGGTCACTGGAAAAGCAAAAGACATATGAAGGAAATGATTGGAAACATAAATTTAGGCACCACTTTACATTTACCTGGAAAATAGAGAGTACACACTAAAACCAATTAGTCTATATGGCTATAAATGGGAAAACTCTATCAATCTGCTCCTCAGACACTAAGGAGAAGCATCACTAGGGGAGACCAAATTCCATGCTGAAGTCCAGCAGGGACAGAGAAAGAGTCTGTGATTAGTTTTTAACACAGTTCCCTGTTTGAAGAAGGCAAGATACCAGTTTTCTCTGTACTTTGAGGCTGGGGCAGGGGCAATGAACAGTATTTTGAAATAAACTCTAGTTGCTGAAAATGGTTTGCCATACCTCAAGCTGCTTCTGGACAGGCAGATGGAAATGTTGGCTTCCTACCAACAGAGTTCTTAACCCTGTACCAGCAATGTATAGGAGATAGAAGGAGGAGAAGTACTGAGGCATGTTTATGGAAGGGTGGAAGTATGCACATGAAGTGCTCATTGCAACCTGAAGGAGCAATGCTCACCGGGCTCACACTAACACACACACTAACACACACTCAGTGTGCTGGTTTAAACTCACCATTGCCACCTCTCATATCTAATTAGATGAGAAGGCTGGGGAGGGAAGGGGGTCTACTCTTCATATGTGACCTCTGCTCAAAAACTAAAAAGTGAAAAATTGGAAACTTCTTTGTTCTTTCACCCTTTTTATTCCTTGCTTCTCAGTATACCTGCAGTGCTTTCCCCTCCCTGACCATTCCTGATCTTTATTTCTCACAAACAATTGCACAGCTGAGGAATCCCGTTTTCATAGTAATCCAACTTTCTAAATTTGAGATCAGTCTAGAAAAGAACAACATTCCCTTATTATAACAGTATATCACATCTCATCCCCCACTTTCAACACAGCATTCCAGCAAGTTCCCACTACCCATCTGATGAGGAGAGGAGGTAGGTAACTTTCTGCTGAAGACAACATCTCTCTTGCCTGTTTACACTGGAACCCAAGTCAAACTTTTTCCAAGCAAAGCTTCTCAGAGGAGAAAGCCAGCGCTGCAGCATTGAATGGCTCTCTCCTCACACTGGAGCTGTCAGCTACAATCAAAGCATCCATGTATGGTATTTCCAGTGGAAAAAAAAAAAGTACACAGATGTATAGTTTGCATTTATGTACTGTAGGGACACCCTTGAATCGTGTTAAAAAATGTCAGTCAAGACATCTGGTCAGCTGTCCTAATCCATATTGGGGTTTTTAGACTACTGTTATGCCCCAATATGCTTTGAACATTGCCAATATGCTTTCTCTGCAGTAGCAGCAGTGTGTCCCCTTTGGTTTCACAGCCCATCCCCGGCATTGTTTTTTATAGTGTCACGTACAGAGCAAAATGAAAAACCACATACTGTATCTCGTGTGTCTGGCTAATGAAACTGGTAGGACAAACCTTGTGTGATTAGGAACAGGGACGGATTGGCTTAGGTCTAGTTCATCTTACGGACTGCAAAAAGAATCAGCTGTCACTTGTGCCATGCAGCAGATGGACAGTTTGCATCCGATTTACATGCAGGCGCCAAAGCCTTTAGAAGCTTTGGCAGCCCACTTGCCATCAGGCAGCAGACTTTGATGTCCTGCAGATGGTTCCAGCAGCCATCTTGCGCTCGCTCGCGGTGCGCGGCGCTGTCGTGCCTCCTCGTCGGCTCCGGTGCCTCTGGAGCTGCCGCAGTGCGTGGTGCCCACCCAAGGCTCAGCACCCTTTGGCCACTGCCTAGGCACAGTTGCATTTCATTTCAATACAAAGCTCCGCTGTGCTTTGCTTTTATGGCAACTGTGTGCTCGCACCCACATTAAAAATCCTAACAGTGCCTACTGCAAGCTGTCCCCCCTCTCTCTATGCTGAATTTTGCTGTGCTTCACATTTCCTACCTAGAACCCCGACAAATCCACCACCCCCACTCCCTTCAACGATAATAGCATAATTTCAGAACAACCACTGATCCAATTTCTGTATGAATTTAGCTCACCAATGCAGCTTTGCCTTAACATGGTTCAACCCGTCCTAGGTAATGACACGGAACAAAGGGTTTTCTTCATGGTGGTCAGGCTAATCTTGCTCCATGAATAGCCCAGAGTAATCTATCAGCAGTGGAAAGCTGTGGCTGGAGGTCTTCCAAAACCAGCTCTTTCGCATTTGGTAGGAGCAGTTAGGAATTCTGACTGGCACTATTAGTCGGGAGCCATGTCATCACACTATAGAAGGGACTGCAGTTGTCCCCACTAGGTAGGATCAGCCCAGCATATTCTACCACATTTTTCCATCCCTTGAGTATTACGGGAAGTTCAGCAAAAAGTCTCTGATGAGGCTTTAAGAACCAAGCTAGAAGAGGCAGATTCAGTAATTGTGATTTCCAGACAGTCGTAAGTAATAGAAAATAGTGAGGGGGGGGGTTGTGGGCTGGGTGGAAAAATATACATCCATATCTACACACACACACACACACACACATATACACACACATTCGTATAAATTGTCAATTAATGTGGACTGGTTACAGCCAGGAAACAAGAAAAAAAAAATAAACAGTTAATTAGAGCTTTTGGAATCATTGTTATATATACAGTGCATCATTTGCAGGTGCTACAAAAGTGAAAAATAACCATTATAATTACTAGCATTCAAAGATTCATATTTTCCCCCATGTAATTGATTTAGGATTATCAGTTTTCTTGTAGTTATACAAAAGGCCTGTCAAGGTGTTTCCACACGTGTTTGGCTCATGCATGTTCCAAAAACAAGTCAAAATGTCATTGTATTTTACACGGCAGAGTTAAAGTGACTCTGAAAAATAGGCCAGGTTTTACCTGGATCATTATCTCAGTTAAATTATCTTACATATGTTTTAATTTTTTTTTTGTTCATACTTTCTTCATCTTTTTTTCCCTCTCTCTTTCTTTTTTGTTAAAATGCATCTGTGTTTGTTGACTGCCCCAGATTATATCTAAGTGAGGAGTGGGAGTACTTGCACCTGGTACAGTATATGTAGCTTAACAATACATATCATTACATTATTTACAGCTCATTTTATGTTATTCAATAGTAAACTGCAGATTAACCCTTTGAGAGCCTGGCTGGTGCTACTCGAGGAAGGCAGAGGAGCTTGGTGTTTTTCTGGGCTGTGGGAGTACATCTATAACTGCATTCATAAAGATGGCAGCGTGCTCATTATAACGGAGATCACCACCAGAGCCGGCTAATTCCTCTCCCAGGAAATCTCGTCCGTAATCACATTCCTTACCACACCATGCTTGTACCTCTGCTGATAACACAGGTTATAAAAGGGACTCACTCAGTGCTGGAGTCAATGATTGAGCAGGCTTTTTAACCTCCTTTATTGGAGTACATTCGGCACCAAAGGGACCCGATGTTGTGCTGCTGACAGGAAAAGGGTCCAAGGAATGCCATTTCAGGACATTTCAGGCCTGTGTCCAGTTCCCTGAAATGGGCATCACGACTGACCTCATTCGGCACTGACTCAGCAGCCTCAGCACCCACAGGAGAGGAGACAGCACTCAGAAAAAGCCTGAAGAAACACTTTTCCCACAGTCCAGAGAGGAAAGTTATCTCTGACCAAAGGGCTGATGGATTCAGGCATCGCCTTCACTTCCCCCGCAGCTGGAAAAGGCCATGAGTTACAATCTCTTATTGCGTTTGCATTTGTGGAGTGGTTTGCTTTTTTGGCCAGAGGAGGGAGGGAGAAAGGCAGGGAAGTTCCACAAAAGCGGACAATATAGAAGAGGAAATGAAAATGGCAGGATCTGGAGTGACATATGTCAGGACAGGGAAACTTGAATACCCACTGCCATGCAAAACTTTTCCCTCTATTTTAGCAACGTTCAGCGTGGTCACGCTAGGCAGAGAAATGCACAAACTGGCCTTTCCTTTCCCCAGCAATTTGTTTGGCATACAGCACACGTATCTGTCAAAATGTTGTGTATACCATGCGGTGCTGAGATAATTCTTCTGTGGTAAGCACTGAAGTAGGAAGGGGCTCCTGCATCATAACGCTCCTATTCCTAACCTTTAAATACTCATCAATATCTCTGCTGCTGAATTAATCAGTCTCAAGATTATCAGCAATTTAGTTGCATTTTGTTGGTAATTAGCTTGATAAATTAGCATCTGCAATATAAAACTTGACATCTTATTGTTCCCTCAGTTTTATGGTACTTCTGGAAAAAAAAACAAAAACAACCAAACAAACCAACCAAACAGCAGTTTATTTTAAAAAGTGATCATTTCTATTACAATAAAGACAGATACCAAAACCAAAGTTTGACAAGCTTAGTAGCTGACAGAAACAAGCTCCATTGATATCCACTGGGCAAAATATCAAAGATGAATAGCTTATAATGCAAACTTCAAAAGTATGGTTTAAAAAATAAAATTTGAATCCGTTCGCTGTGGGCAGCTGCTTCTTGTAAGCAAAATAAAATAAATGTTCAATGAATTAATTTTCCACATTTTCCATAGAAAGACTGACAAATAAACTTTGAAACATGAGGGAACTGAGAATTAATAGGAAATAAATGTATTTATTCTAGCAGGTCCCTCAAAGCTATCTGAATTTTCTCAAATCAGGTAAAAAAACCCAAATCTTTTCTTCTCACCCCACCTTTCTGTTCTGGACCATATTGCTACATCTTGGGAACACCCCTTTGTGCAGGACATCAATGTCTTTTTCTGTTTTGGGGGCAATCAAGCAACAACCAAAGGCAAGCCCATACTCCTATCTCCTCCTTTTCATGATGAAAGGAAAGAGTGGGTAGGTATCTTTCTCAGACAAAAAAAAAAAAAAAAGGTTTAAAATACAGCAATTTACCAGTACAGATGTGGTATTATAAACTGAAAATTCCACAGCATTTTGCCTTAGCCATTATTCCTGATGTAGAAAACTATGCTAATAGAAACATTCCTATTAATCTGAATTTGAGATATTTCATACAATGTATATTACCTTTCTGCTGCCTGCAACCTTCTGCCAGGTTTTTTTCCCCCTTTTTTAGGAGGTGCTTTGAGAGGAATATACCACGAGAACAATACACAGCTGCTGCTGTATAGAGATATCTAATTGTCAATATTGTGGAATTTCTACAGCTTATTACTTGCATTCAGTCTAATTCTGGGCAAATTGCCAGTCACTTCAGGGACATTCAAGTGAGCCATATTACACGTGGTACGGCATCACAGCTTTAAGATACCCGGCTGTTTTGCCTCTGGCCAGGGAATGTTTGTACCAATGCTACTGAGTGAAGGGGGGTAACTACAAATAAAATAAAATTTGTATTTTTTCAAGTGGGCTGCATTTCAAGCCCAGATGTTAGTAATGAAAGATTCAATTTAAGGATTTAAATTACAAATAAATAAAGTATGAAACAGATGTGATTTTTAAGGAAGTTCAAATTATCCAGGAAGAAAAATATCTCTGTGCATGACAAAGTAATAGGGATTGTCTTGAGAGTCTGTTGAAAACAATCTGCTGTGCTAGATACACCCTAAGGACAGGATTGGTTTGGAATGGGAAGGACTGGTGGAGCTTGTCATTAAACAAAAATTGTGTTTAATAAAACTTTATAACCGTGATTAATCCTATGAGGCCCTAAAGGAGTTTGCAGTTTCTGATAAACACATTTTCCTTGTTTGCAATGGTAATGATATTTTGAAGTGAATGGAATCTGAACAAAAAACTCTAAGGGTAAAAAAGGACTTGTCAGGTACCACCTATGAAGAAATTACCATGGCACAAAAGAAAGAAGGGCCACCCACAAGGGAAACCTTAGATTATATGTTTGAAAGAAGGGGGGAAATTATGGGTTGATACAGGTCTCTCTTTGCAGTAGTTTGATCATCACAGAATTGCCTATAAAACCCACAGAAATTATTCGAGGCCATCTCGCATGTGAAGATTAGAATCCCACATGTACGATGCAGGTGCTCGCCGGCAAAAGAATGAAGTACTGGAGATGCTGCAGCAATTTTAAACCATGTGTATTCAGAGAGCGGGGAACATCACCCAGTGTGGTTGCTTTGCTGACCAGCACAAAGTCCCAGGGCTGCATGTTTAAAAAGTCACATTTTGCAGGGAGAGCATGCAAGCAGTAGCTATTGATGGTGATGATGATTAAGGATCTAATTCAGCAAGGTGTTGAAGAACACAGCTGGGTTTAAGCAGTGAGAGACATGCACCTCCTTATGTGCTTCATGGACTTAGCCTGAGGAGGAGTCCTTGCATTCCTTGTCACCACAAAAATAATTTTTAAGGGTTCTTCAAGACAGTAAGAAATCTGTGTGCACAAACCAAAGGTAGAAGGATTGAATAGCACATTACAGAAACAAATATAGAAATATTTGCTATTCTCCCAAAAGGGTGTGGTATAGAAACCTTACACAATGGGGTGAAAGTAGACCAGATTAGAATACCTGCAGTGATGATGTGCTAAGCATTACCTGTCTTTTACCTGATTTTATTTTGAGAGGTCATCTGTAGTAAGAAGATTTCTTCTGATTGTATGGGCTACTATTAAATTCTGTATGTGCTACTGACCAGCCCTAGAATGAGTGATTCTAGTGATTCCACCCCCTGCAGAGAAAAAAAAAAAAAAAAAAAAAACAAAACAAAAAAAAAAACAAACAAAAAAAACCCCAAGCAAAACAAAAATGCAATAAAAACAAACAGCTTCCTCTGGTATGAATGCTCTAGCAGTTCCCCAAATTGTCAGAAGCCTTTTCTATTTGTCTTCATTTGGGACAAAGCCATATCTAGAAGTGCTCTCTTCAGCTAGGAAGTATTTGGGTTTCTTTTTAATAGGAGAGAATAAATGCTTTCAAGCTATGCTAAAACTTCTTTTTTTTTTTTTTAATTAGCCTATTTATTTTTCTCAGTTTTATTCTATAGGGGTTTTATTTGTTTGAGACCTTTTGAGTCCAGTTCCCTTGCCTGGCTTATATCTGAGTTTAATATCAAAAGCACAGCTTTGCTACCTCCTTGCTCTTTGTGATGAATTTTTCATTTCCTACATCATTCACAACTTCTTGCTGTAATTTCATATGGCCTGTATAGCACTGTATATATCTGGACCATAAACAGAGACAAAATCAGGTTGAGCTTTTATGAAAATGCATCCTATTAAAGTGCAAATTTCTTTGCACCACCATATCACAAGCAGCTTTCACAGGAAAAGAAAAGAGTGTCAATCCAGTGTCGGCACATGGGTGGCTCCAATGACCCAAAAGGCCTTTACAATCTCCAGCTCCTATGATCCCATAAAGATATGGCGCTTCAAGGCAAAGCAAGGAACACTTTTTTCCATCAATCGTCAAATATTTCAGGTACTTCAGGTACTTCTATTATTAAGCATAACATAAAAACATGAAAAGCAAAACTGGGTTGTAGGGTGAGAAGAGAACTTAATTGCATACACTGTTACTGTCTAGATTAACAAGCAAATGTCTTTTTGAGGAGGTGCTGGGGCACGTTTTATAGATATGTCGGTTTTCTCTTCATGAAGAAAAGCTTTTGTTTGTCCACACACAAAGAAAAAAAAAAGAGAAAGACAGTTAAACCAAAACCAGCCAACACAACAGATTTGTATTCCCTTCTGGCACAGAGTCCTCATTAACTTGCAGTGGAAATGAAGGAAACTCAGCACCTTTCAAAAACACGGTCTCTTAGGGATCATCTCCACAAGCCATGTGCACCTTTAGCTAGCTTACACAAGGAAGACTAACATATAGAAAAATCTGGTAGCATCTTCCTACCAAAACCTGTTAATGCTTCCTTCATAGCAACACACTCTTAGAAAAGCATTAGATTCTGAAGCAGTGACGGCTTTAAGGTGCCATTTATGTCTTTCTGGGACTGACTGGAACTAGCACCCAGAGGATACCTTGGGGTGTGCTCAAAGATAAGCATATTTTTGTACATCATGCATTTGTTGACCATCTGACATTTTTTTCCTTCATTTTTCAAGGTTCATTATCTTTAATTCTAATTTTCTTGTAGTGGCTAGTGCTGAATTGTATTTTTTCCCCCTTCAGATTCTAAGGTAATCATTTGAGGACTTATCTTCCAGTTAAATGAATTCCATACTGGCAGCATTACTTTACAATAGGAAAACAAGTAGAATAACAATTTATCATTTTTTGTATGGCTGTGTACAGAACAGTGGCTCTGTTTCTTGTATTATTATTACAGCAGCAATTAAAAGTGCCAGGCAGGGACCAGTTCCCACTGCATTATGTGCTATTTAAGCATAAAGTTCAGCCTCTCTAATAAGTTTACAGTCTCTCTTACTCAGTTCCAGACTTCCCTGCCCTCACAAACACATTGGCTTCTTGCTATATCATCTTCAAAGGGTGACCTGAGGATGCCCTTGATACCAAGCTTGTCTGCCATGAAGACTCAGACAGTAAATACTGTCTGTGCCTGGGCTCCAGGGCAGGCAGGAACAGCCCCCACCCCACAGAGCCTGGCAGCAGGAACACAGAGCCCAGAGACTGCCTGAGAGGCCACCAAGAGATGGGCTGCAACATCACCTGTAGCCATGACTCTGGAGATGCCTTTCCACCCCAAAATTTCAGCAGAGGGTTGTCTGCCTCTAGTTACAACTCCACCATGGGGAAAAGATGATGCTCTTTCCCTTACTTTTTAATCCATACCCAAGGACCTCATCACACAGCTTAACATATCCTTTTCTATGGTCTTTTAAGCACAAGTGCACATCTGCAGAAATATTTCTAAAGCTATATGTAAAGTTTAATGTATAGTGCATAAATAACAGATGCACAAGTGCATCTTGAGATGAACAAATTCTGTGAACATATTCATAATTAGAGATTATAACACATTGCAGACTTCAGGAAAGATATTTTCTATGAGGAATTATAGGCATCAATGCATCGCAGAGTGAGGGGCTGGATTTAGATCATGAATCTCTTTTTCCAATTTATAAAGCTGCCAAAGTTGACAGAAGAGTAGGTAAATTAATTGATGGGCCTCGTGCTATAAAGGTGTAGGTTTAAAATGTAAGCCTCCATATCCCACACATCCTGCCGAGCCTGAGGAATGCAAGGCTCCCTGTGGGATGAGAGAAGCCCTGTGAGTCAGACCATTTTGCCTGTGGGCTTTGGAGACTTCCCTGTTCTGGGTTTATTCCCCTGTGGTGCAGTGCCTGCCTGATGCTGAGAGCTGGTGTGCACCCAGCAGCACAGCTCCAGGGGCTCACCACGCTGTGGGACCCTGGCTAAGGCCTCTGTACACAGCACCGACACGTGTGGAGGTGTCAGCCTTCTCAGAGCTCATTTTGGATTGCTTACACTGACCTTCACTGCACCTCCTGGACCTGCCCTTCTACTTGCTTTGCGTGGACGGGTTAAAGCACAAATATGGGTGCTGCAGGTCAGGACAGCGTGGGAGAGCCTGCAATTTTTTTTTTGCCAATCCGACACATGATCTATGGGATAAAAAGACCACTTTGGCTTCCAAGGACCTCAACCTGACAGCTTTCATGAGCACTAAATCCACTTTTAGAAAATGGAATCCCTCGATAGAATTAAAGCCTCGTAATACAGTTGTCTGTTATTTATTCTATATTTAATAATCCTTCTCTATGACACACATTGGAGATATAGGAGATGCTCTCATAAACTTTTTAAAATAAACCCATTTCTTTCCCAGGAGGTTCCACCTGACACAAGCCATTACTGAAGATTGACAGGAAAGTCTTCTGGTAGCCAAGACATGCTCTAAGACAAGAAGAAGATACTTAAATGATTTATTTGTGGTAAGGCATTTGAGCAGCTCTTTGGCCTGCACAGAGAGGAACGGGGGTACTCTACCTCAAAACTGAGGCACCAATTTGGGGAAAAAAATTGAAATGCAGAACTTGTCAATTTATTGCACTCATTAGTTATTGAAACAGTGTTTGCTTTTTCACAGCTATTAGCCAGTTATCACTGGTTTCAAACCAGCAAGTAGGAAAAGATAAGGACCATGAAGTCCTCTTGGGAACCCTACCCTCCCAGGAAGGGGAAGGGAGTTATTTTGATTGCCCAGTGTGTAGTAGGAGGCTGACAGCTGATCATGTTGAATCATTTCAAAGTTCAATGCAAAGTCAACAGAAGTACAGAGGCAAGAAGCCAGGGAATCCTCCTAGGAGTCTAGATTGCAGGAAATAAAACCTAAATCAATGCACCACCAAGGATGACTACCAGCAGACCATCAAAAAACACCAAGCTCTCTTCTACAGCTGAAGAAAAATGCTGGTGTTACCTCTCCTAAACAGAGGAACAGATTTTCTCCCAGAGCTGCTGGTTTGGATTGGGGAGGGATTTGGTTCTAGGTCTATACCCGATTAGACTGTAAATCATGAAGCAAAAGATCCTCCAAGCACTCTTCCAGAATGGGCAAGGACCAGCTGAAGGCTCAGAAAAATTTTCCCACCGTATATGCAAAGATGGAAGCATAGATACAATGATTTCTTTTCTTCTGATTTGCAAATGGCTAAACACAAAACAACAATAGACATGAAACAACAAAAGTAAGACTTAAAATACTGGTAATTTTTTTAATGCCTGTAAGCAAACTTTCCCTCTGATATTGGAAAAACAGGCTTTACTGAGAGGATAAATCTGTCCTTTTTCAGACCAAACCATTTTTTTCCACCTATTTTAAAGGAAGAGGAAAGAGATGGGATGTGGAAAGGTGCATGAGCCAGGCTGTGCAGTAGAGGCTGCTTGCAGATTTAATTGTACTGAGAGCTGCTGCCTCTCTTTATGCCTGCTAGATTTAAACCACCTTACACCACTAACAGATCCAAGGCAGCAAAGCACATCAACATGTGCTGAGCTCTAACTCATTCAGATTACTCACACGCCTAACAAAAATCATGTGCTCATGTGTTTTTCTGTGCTTCTCACCACAGAACCAGAAGCAATTCAGAAATGTTTTCACTCTGGAATGAAATTAAGAATTTGGGAGTAGTCAGCAGAGGCTTTTTCTAAAAAACCTTCATTTCTTTGTGTCTCTGCAACTTGACATTCTGCTGTTTCTGCCATTTACATCTTGTTAATGCTGGGCAGGTGTTTTCCAGTGCAGGATTTTCCATTTGCAGGATGTCAGAGGGACACACATAGGACAGTGGGATTCTTGGAAGCTGCAAGGGACTGGCAGCCTCTGAAGCTGCATGAGAAACAGCGTGATATCAAAATTTACTCTTGAAAATATTTTAAGGTTCAGATGTTGCATCACGTACTTGGCTAAATTAAATTTCCCGGTAACTGTTTCCTTAAGCAAACATTTGCTTTCAAACCAATCTCAGATTTTTTATTTTTTATTTCCCCCCTCAATATAATATCTGATTCAGCAGATTTTAAATACTCAATATATCTTTAAATGCCAATGCACAACAAGTATAGCAGGTGTTTAATTGTGGTTTAAATATCCACATTTTTCACATTTTACAATCACAATTAAAATTAAGCAATAACACCAAAGGAGTTCCGGTATGCAGCAATAATACTTACCCATATAGTGAAATTGATAAGGATCCAGATATAATGATGCCCATTGTAGTAACCCTGTGGTGACTGATTGCTATTCTGCTGTTAGCAAACAACTAAGAAATACTTTATTTTTTTCAGAATTATCAATTTGTTTCTAGGGTATGAGAACAATGAAAACCTTGAGGGAGAAAGCAATAGTTAGTGAGGTATTAAAACAGTTCTATAACTAATAAAAACACTAAATCAAGTTAGATATGCAGCAGTGTGTCATTTCTATTTTAATAAAAAAGTACATTATTCTCTCCTCAAAATTACAAAATTTTATTTTTTTCAGTCATTGCCAGCATAATCGGAAAGTTTAAAAAAGTCATAAATCTACAGCTTCTGGAACTGTCATTTATGTGATTTCTATTCTTTAAAAAGACTGAGTATAGCACATGTATAGCACATAAAACAATCTTTTTGAAAACTTATTTGCATCATTGCTCAGATTTTTTTTAAGGGGAGAGCAAGGGGAATTTCAGACAAAAAAATGTTAGCATTTCCTAACGTCTCCATACATGAGTGATCTGTGAAACATTCTTAGGAGCTATGCCTCCTACACATGTTGTACTAGATAGTAAAATAAATCTAATGGATTCATACTGCACCACAAATCCTGTGGTATGGGAAAACCAACAGACAAACTGAGCTCTCCTAATGCAGAGACCTAAGTAATAAAATTCACCATTCAAATAATAACTGATGGTATCATCACAAATTAATATGAAAAAGATCATATTCCTCATCTTCCAAAAATGCAGAGCAAGAAAGAAGTGACTGTCGCATGGCTGGGAATGGTATTTTTATAATTTGGGTGATCTGAAATTTATTGCTTTTTAATATTTAACAGCTCAATCCCATAGTTCTCGCTCAAGTAATTTTCCCATAGAGGTCCATAACATGTACAGATATATAGAAACAAAATTCAACATACATTTAGGAACAATGATAAATAACCCTTGGTATTGCTCACCATCCTGGCGAGAAGAGACAGAGGGAAGTGGCAGCTGATGTGAAAGATGGTCACTTACTTGAGAAAAGGAAAATCTGAGACTTCTTGACAATGGTATTCCTTCCAGACATGCCGAAACAAGCACACCACAACACTTCAAGCTTCATTTTCTGCTCTGTCACCTGTACCACCAATAATATTAATTCTTTTGTGGACCTGGGAGACTTGTAGGTTTATGGAAAATTAAACCTGGATGGAGCCATATTGCCCACTCTTCCCTTTCTTCCTGAAATTAGAGGGAAAATCTAAGATATTCCAGGACAAGGTGAATGGAATGGTGACCAGTACACTACTGTATTCCCTTCCCACCTCAACTCTCCTGGACATACAAGATAGTGCTAATCAAGAGTATATAAAAGGATGAGAGTATCTGGACCTGTTCAGTCAAAATATGGATGCTCAGTCAAATTCACCTTCCTTCTTCAAGCCCTTCCAATGAAAATGCTTCACTTTCTAAAAATATCAAGGCAATCTAGGGGGAAGAATCTGAATATGTTTCATTTTATTAAAAAAAAATAAAAAAGCAACAACCAAAACCATCAATCTAGGAGGCAGAAGCATTTTGATAGTCTTAAAAGCATATTTTTGTTGACTTGGTGTAAGTCCAGTCTGCCCTCCATGGCTCACAGCTCCTTGGATTGGGACTTTGAAAACATTCTTGAGATGTTAACTTTTCATCCAAGTCAAGGAAATGTTTACATTTCCAAAGTTCTTGTTGAATGGAAGCATGGTTTCTTGCCCAGGTCTAGCAGATTAGCCTGCTCCCAAAATAAAGCATTGATGAGAAGCTAATGCAGTTTAATTCCCATTGAAAGAAAACCAACCATTTCTAAATATGTTCTTCTTCCTACAGAAGTACCATCTGGAGAAGGTCATGAAGGAGGAGAGAGAAAGAATGGAAAGGAACAGGATGCAGAAAGGCTGCCATGTAGAAGACTCCAAATTTTGATGAGAATACATGCTAAGGATGTGGTGAGCTACACAAGAAATGAGTGGGTGGGAAAGAATTCTCTGACGTTGGTTGGCTGATGTGTGGCCTTCGAATAAATAGGTTGTGATTAAGAGGCAGTTCCCATCATAAAAAGTTTACAGTCTAAATAATTCAAGCACACAAAGGACCAAAGGAAGAAAAACGCAATTTGTGGGTGGGAAACCAAGGTACTTTGCTACCACTCTACTCTGTGTCCTTCTTATCTGACCCACTGAGCCTTTTCTTACAAATGCATTTTTGATGTGCTTAACAAAATGCATTCACTTCATGCAGTTGGCAGACTTAGTTGTTGCATCAAAAATAGTTAATGGCAAGTATCAGCATTTTTATATTTCTTTCCTTGTGCAAGTATTTAATAACAGGGAAATAGCAAACAACAGCTGTGTAAAGGGAAAGAGCAGTATAAATGAATGCTCATCCTGCATCACAGGGAATGATAGAAGCCTGAGACTCAGACTGGGAAATTCCCCCAGATTGCAGCCAGGTGCTTTTGTGAACCACTCAAGACTGGCCAGGAGAAATCTGTTTGCCACTCAAAACCGGTCAGGAGAAATCTGAGGGGCGTTACTGTTCACAGGTACCTTGTGCATATATGGGATCTTATAAGGAAAGCATGAGTCTGCCTGTAAGTAAAAAAGACAAAAAACTCTCCAAAATTGAGAGATTTAAACAAACCACGGGCACTAAACAGACCCCATTGGGACAAAAATAATCAGAAGGTCTGCATGCCGGACAGGATGTTGAGAATGACTCCAGCTCTACTGGAACCAAACTGCCCCTGACGTCCCTGAAGATGAAGGCTTTTGCCCAGCTGGGAAAGTCTGACTTGCGTTGCCTTTGCCTTTGATGGCAATACTGAGCCTCATTTTAGGAGAGTTGTGGATAAAGAGGGTTTTTTTTTTTTCCTCTCTCTCTCTCTAGGCTTCCTTGATCTGATCATGACGCAAAAAACCTAATTACAGCAATTAATACAGAATTAGAATAGTTTCATGCTAACTCTGTGAGTAGCTTTCTAGCAGCAGATTGCTTAGAGATACAGGGTTTGAAGCAAACTCTAAAGCTCTTATTTTCCTGATTACAGCTGTTGAAAAACTAACATGTTGGTCCTCAGAATGAAGAGAGAAAGATGACTATGAAGCCCGTGTGAGTATATTATTCTGCAAAGTGCAGCAATACATTAATATAGACAGAGGCTTACAAAAGAACTAAGGAATGTGCTCAGAAGCCAAATCCCTTTTCATTCTCAGGCTCTTTACTACTTTTTTGTGCCAGAAAATTATGCCTACCTGGTTATTTCCCTCTAACGTCACCAGAGAGATAGATGAATCTAAATGGGAAAACAAAAAGGGGAGATGTAAAGGAAAGGAGTCAGCTGCAAATGTTCTTCAGTAACTTAAAACAATGTAAGGCAAAATCTGAGTAGTGCAGAATGTAACACATGATAACAACACGACCTCAAATGACTCGCTCGCCATTTAAACTTCAACATCTAGGTCTCTACAGGAATTAGCATACACATTCTGGACACTCATTACCCATGCCTGGTTTTGTATAGCACACAAAAAAAAGGCAAGAGAAAGAAAGTGTAAACCCTTGCCAGCGTATTGTTTGCTGGCAATAGCAAGCAAACCGAATACTGAGCAGTCATGCTTCATCCAACAAGCATAACTGCTAGCCAAATGCAGGCTTACAATTGTTTGGATGAAAAAGAGACTACCATCCATTCACCTCTGTATTAAGGATTTGATGAACTGTGCTGCAGCAAGCTAGGAATCAATCTTTTGGAAAGAACTGATATGAACATTTACTACAGGATGTGGCAAAGAGTATGAACTTCTCACATACACAATTTCCAAGAGGAAATAACTATAAACATCAGATTCTATGGCTCCTATTGACAGAGATCAAAAAAATACCCCAAACAACTTCACCAGTGGGAACCATATGTGACCCCTAAAAGACATCAACTTCAGTTCTCTTTTTTCAATGCTTTAAGAGACTGAAGATACAACAACTAGGCTTACTTCTCTGGCAGCTTAACCCCTTCCTCTGCCTCCTCAGCGCAGGGAGTCCTCTGCTGCTTCAGGGGAAGTGCAGGGAATCAAATGGGCTCAGACCCTCTTCCTCTAGTTACTGCAGTTTTAAAACACCGCACCAAAACAGCATTGTTTCATGGTAGCATGCACTACAACATGTTTCAGCTCAAATGCCCACCCAGGGCTGCAGTAACAGCACCTCTAAAAAGGGGAGTCAGTGCAGCACAAAAATGGATCAAGCTGGAAAGAGAAAGATGGAAACAGTCCCTAACAGCTTCTATAACCAGTCTATGAAATAGAGAAAGAGATGAAGCTCCTTGCAAGAGGTGATTTTGACCACACTGTTGATAGATAAATAGGATGAAGGAAAAGCAGTAGCAGCAATACTTTTTCCTCTGTTGTGGCAGTGTAACTTTTAGGAAGGGAAAGAGAATCTGGACCATGACCTGGACTGAACTGCTGGGGTACACCAGCAGGTTTGTATTTGGTGTGAAATTGCATTATACATTCAAAGCATTCTGCATGTATAATTTGTAAACAAATCCTCAAGATAATGTCAGAATCCCTGTAACTTAGAATAATGCAACCTGTCAAGGAAAGAGATGTGTCCACAGGAAAAAAAAAAAATCTGAGTGTGCAATCAGAAAATGTATGATACTAAGAAACCCTCTTAAACAAATAACCATTAATGGAACAAATCTGTTAAAATAATTCTTTTTCCATGCTCAAATGTTACAGGTTTAATAAATTTTTACTGTATTAGCACAGAAATGCACTTTCACTTTCCATAGCTAATCTTGAAGGAACACACATTAACATACTGTATTCTTCTGCTGTATTAATGGACATTACAACTAAGACAGTATTATACTCATTATGAACCTAATAACTAGCACATGATCACAAAGCATTACTATGTTAACACTTTCCTGCAGAAATGTGAAATGAATAACACCTCTGTTTAGATGATTTTTAGAAAGAATTTTCCTTATTAGAAGACAAAACCCCGTACAGTCTTTTCTAAGAAAGCTTCACAATGCTTAGAACATGCCTGACATCCAGTATCCATAGTTTTAGTCACCTCTGCATGTGAATTTGTTGTAGAATCAGGGATTGGGTATTAAAATGAGAGCACCAACATATTTCCCATTAAAAAAAAAAATAAAAAGGAAAAAAAAAAACACCAAACCACCCACTAAACCACAACACCTTAATCTGTGGCAAAACTCCCAAAGTCCATAAAATGGCCCCAGGACCGGTTTTGGTTCCATAGACTCAGCATGAATACAAATGGAGTAGATGGGTGTTTACTGGAATTCAAGAAACAGACCACCATGTTTTCTGGTAATTAAAATGTCTAAACATTGAATACTGGAGTTTGTTCTGTACTTGACCTGATACGCATTGAGAGACCCAACCTGAGTCTACAGCTCCACTCTCTTCACAAAACACACAGAGTAATATCTTCACTTGCACTGACCTGCCAACAAGTCTGGTACATCTTCACTGGTCAGATTAAATGCTTTGCATTCCTCATGCTCCACTTAAATGTCCCACTTCACACATTCCCAGTCCTCATGGCACTTGTTAACCATCCTTATCTTAAATAGCTGTTGTCATCTTCTTCCTACTTCTGGTATCTCCTTGTCATCTCTATCTTTTCTTTTTGCTCCTCCTGCTTTTTTTCTATGAACATACATAACCATCTCCACAGGCTCTAAATAACATCAGTGGTTGTTGGTGACCTGGTGTTGACAGCATAACTCACAGTTTTGCTCTTTTTTCCACCTGGCAGCAGTAATCAGAGGAAATATTCCTTCCTCACCCCAAATGTTTATCTTTACTGGCTCTGTTATCACCTTGGCACAAGAGAACGCACATGGCTCCTGCTGCACCTTCCTGACTTTCCTGCTTACAAACTAGTGTTGGTGTTCATCTTTTGCCCTACTTTTTATCAATGTTACATCTCTCCCCTTTATACTCTTCAAATCCGATCAATAAGTTTCAGAGTCTCAATGACTTTCCAGCAAGCTCTAAAAAGGCAAGCAATGAAGGAAGAGAAAAACAGAAATGGCAATAGATGCAAAATTACTTTCTTTCAAAGAGTTCGCACATGTAATTGGATGACTTAGGTATGCTTTCCAAAATCAAATCCTTTACAGTGCTATTCAGGAAAATGTCAGGACTGCAGAAATGGACGAGCATTTGCATAGCATCTCTGGCAATTATGAGACTAGAGCAAGAATTAACATCAGGGCAGCAGAGGAAATACCATAATATCTTATCTCAGGCCCACGCAGGGGCCTGAGATATATCTCATGCAGATGACATTGTACAAGCACTGACCCGTCAAAGAACAATTTCAAAAGTTGTCTAAAGATACTTACCATCCCAATAGTCATGCTAAGGCACAGTTTTAAAGGAATTTCTAGACAGTGACACAGCTGGTATTTTTGTCAGTAGCAGCAGCTCTAGGTGGGTCAAGTTGAATTGGAAGCCATGGTGAATTAGGTCCCTGCGCTTTGGAAACTCTCATCTTTTCTTGGTGATGTAGAATGTACCCTACAATAGAGGACTCTGATCAATGCACAGAAGCCTGTTTCTCTGACATTGTCATTACAAGCATCTGATGACATCCCAAGTAAGCCTGAAGAGTATTCCAATGTCTGTCACACTAGAAGAAGCTTGTCTGCCTTAGCTGTTCACAGACTAAAGCTCTTT
Source organism: Calcarius lapponicus (assembly GCA_039654755.1). NCBI lineage: Eukaryota > Metazoa > Chordata > Aves > Passeriformes > Fringillidae > Calcarius > Calcarius lapponicus. The sequence continues at coordinate 38,255,730 of CM077464.1, read as the reverse complement.
TCTCTTTCCAGTTTACTTTTTTCCTAAGTGTTTCTTATTGTCACTGTGAGGCATAGGCATCACAGTGAATGATGATACTGGGTAAAGAGAGCTAACAGAAGGGTTTTTTTCCTGGGGAAAATGCAAAAATCTTTGTAGTAATATGCAAGCTACTGAACACTATCCTGGTCAAACAGCTTCCCAATTTGTGAGTAGGCACAACACTGTGAGTAGGTCCAAATACAGGGAGATGGTGAAGGACTCAGTAATGAGCTTCCAATTCTGAGCGCCGAGATCCTAGGTGGGAATGGCAAAACAGCTCTCAGCTTTCAGGTTACACATGAACAGTTAAAGGAATGTGCCACTGGTAATCAACAGCAGATCATGACTGGAGTTGGCCCAAAAAAGTTTAAAAGCTTCCACAAATGTGTCAGTCGTGTTTGCCTGGTAGAAGAGAGAAAGAAAGGAGATGAGAGTGGAAGAAAGAGGAAATTGCTCTTACTTGTCTTCTCTTTTGAACCTGCTTACAAAAGACGGCAGGATTATACCTGCCCCAACTTCCTTCTGACACTCAGTGGTGTGGGGGCAAAGACATCATTAAATTGCTACATTTTTGAACTCCCCATAATTTTTTTTTAAATTTTTTCTTTATTCTGATAGTTCACTTCCCTTAAGCTGTTTTTTTCAAGACATGGAGAATCAGAAGTCCTGAAAAGTTTTTCCTCTGCTTCTTAACATCTAGATGTTCCTGTCCTGCCCCCTCCCCAACACAGTGCTATCCACTATTCCCAGGCTACAGAAGAAATTAACCTGAAATAAAACCCACCTTCAAAATCCCTACCACTGCAAAATAATGTTTCTGAAGTGTCTTTCCCATAGTGTGCAGCTCCTTTAAATACAACAGGCATGTGTTGATGGGATATGAGTTCAGCTGGTGCAGTTGCAATGTCTTTGCTGAGGGGCTGAAAGCAGCAATGCCAACATCTGTTAGGACTGGATGGCTGATCCAGCCATAGTCCCACTCAAAATATCATGATCCATATACATCTTACTACTTGTATCATAATTATGTAGTTCCACAACACTGTCCATGAAAAGACAAGAATGTACAGATAATTTAACTGCAGAAAAAACTCAGAATTAATAATCAAGTAAACTATGGGGAAGGTAAAAAAGGAAATAACTAACAGCCAGAATAGATTTATTAAGAAAAAATAATGTCAGACCAGGCTAATTTCCTTCTGTGAAAGGAAAACAGTGGACATGGATAGGGAAAAGTAGTCAAAGCTCTGCATATTGATTTTAATAAGTATTTGACAAAATTTAATTGGGCTTCCTCATACGAAAACTCAGCAAAGACACATTGCAAAATTACTGTAAAGTGGTTACAAAACTCTTCAAAAAAAAGCTCACTGAGGAGAATCATAACCTGTTTTATTCCCATAGTGGAGGAATGGGATCTCACAGGGAGCTTTCTTGAACCCAATATGACTTCCTACTTCCAGCAGTATTTTGGAACCTGAATGTTTTTGTGACTTGCTGGTCACAACAACCTTACAGTTCTAGTAAGCACATTAAAAGACAACATTGGAATTCAAAACCTCCTTTAGAAGCTGGAGAAATTTTGTAAAAGAAGTCAAGACAAAAACAAGAAGACAGTAGTCTGCATTCAAAAGAGGGAGAAGAGGCAGCTGAGAGAAGCTTTTCAGAAAAGGGTTCAGAGGTTGCAACATGTCACATGGTAAACGTAAGCCAGAAATTCTGTGCTATTGTGAAAAAGTCAGGAAATAAACTGGCATGTGTAAACAGAAACAGGTATCTACATGTCAACACGTGCCTTGATGCAGCCCTTCTGCTCTACTGATGCCTGTGAAGACTGCAGGTAGAAATCAGCTCTGATACCAATGAGATCTCAGTTTTGCAAAACATACTTCAAGAAAGATGTGAGAGATAAAAGATTTCCTCCAACAACAATAAAGCGAAGCTTATTCCTTTAAGAGAGACTGCAAGAACTGGGATAATTTATTTTTGTACAAGAATAAACAGATGCAGGCAATAATAGGAATCTTCAGTATGAAAAGCTACTGTAAACAGAAATAAAATAAGGTGTACTGATGTGAAATAACAGGATTAAAATGCAACAAGGGAGATTCAAGCCAGATATTAAGAAAAACTCTAAAATGTTAAAAATGGCAAAAGACTGGAATAAAAGGCTATGAAGACTGGTGGAGCCTCCACAAATGCAGGACTTTAGAAAGACCTCTTGACAGAATTCTTCTTTAGAGTCTTGTCTACCCCAAGTCCTATTTTTTCATTTCAAAGTGGGGTATCACTATACTCAAGGTGGCTCTTGCCCTTGACAGTGTTTGGAACACAGAGGTGCAGAGGCATAGATGTGACTCAGGTGGCAGTCAAACTGTTAAAGTCCATGCAGGTATGGACCTCTGGGATGGGCTGCCATAGACCTGGACAGCTTGGTTCTGCTTCAGCCCTGTGGCCTGAAAATCAGTCTGAACCTGTCTGTTCAGGAAAGCTGAGGCCTGAGACGGTGCAACTGTTCCACACAGAAAGAGATGCTGAGAATTACTCTGGGTCTTCAGCTCCCCAGTCAATGTGATTTATGTTAATATATAAATTGAATACATGTGAAATTCTACCCAAAACATCAAGCACTAAGAACTTAAACACTTTCTAGCCACACACTCATACATGTGAACTATCACAGACGTATCCACTCCATACTCAAAATACACTGTGCTACTAAATGTGGATACTTCAACAGTAAAAAGACCTGCATTTCTTACATACTTCCAGTCCTAGGTATGCCAGTTTTCTGAACTACTTTCCCTAGACTATCTGGAATATATGTGCAGGGAATTTATCTCAGTTCTATTGGTGATGTACTGATTGCATGCTGATGATTGCATGCTGTCCTTCTGCATTTGAAGAGCAAAATAATGGGATTATGTTCAGGTCTGGTGCTGCAATTTTTGACATAATAGAGCATTTTTTTCCCTAAAAGTGCATAAACTATGGATGAGATGGCAGTAAGAAAACTTTTTGGTTTTTGTGGTAGCAAACCCACAGTGAGCTAGCAGTATAACCATTCAACTGCCTCTGTAATTTTATAAGGAAAAGAAAATATTAAAAAATCCAGAGTACAAGCATTAAATTGAATATCCACCTCATTGACTACCTAATTAATTCCTAATGACATAAGCATTGGTGAGCAGTAAGTGCAATTCAGAAGGTCAGAATTCTAAAATTAATCACTGAATTTTAAAACCCAAGTGCTACTTTACTACCATTTTTTTGTCAAAAAGAAAGATGGAAACATGACCTGTTTTCAATATGGTGATACAAGACACCAGATTCATAGTTCAGTTCTCACTATGAATTAACTCTAATTGAAAGTATTTTTATGTTCCTGCCCTAAAAATACATAAACAGAAATAAAGCTGAGCCATAGAAAGATTAATTACTGCATTGTCTTCCTCATGGAAAACAAGATCTGGATAGTCTATTGCTATTATGTGTGCTAAATAATCAATATTTTATAGTCTTACCATATTTAACTTCAGAAGTACATCTAAATACCCTTTTTGAGACATTCTAGTGCAATACTGTGAACATAATTCATGGTCATATTCAGGTGGATTAATGATTCCCTGAAATACACCATGCATAGGAAATCATATTTCATCTGCATCTATTTCTCTTATTCGTTACCTAATCTTTCAAACCCTTAAGTCCTCTGCAGCTCCATCTGAATTTAAACAAAACATATTCCAGTGGTCTTTTTCACAGGAAGGGCATAAATCTTCACATTCACCAGATTGTAGACCATCAAGAAAGCCAGAATTAAAGTTTTCTAAAAGTTTGCAATCCTTGGGTCCAATGCCTTAATAACCAGTTGAAAACCCAGATGTACTAAAATGATTGCTGAAGGGTTTAGAAAACTAATTTCTAAACTGCTATTGACTTGGACCACAATTGGTGCAAGGTTCTGCACTATAAGACCATGAATATACAGGTCCTTTCTCTCCCTTCATGGCACTGTGTAGGGACTTGGTCCATACCAACTCCAGCTGCATTGCAGGTTTCCTTTGAATTTAGTGGTGGAGAAATACAATGTGACACAGCAGAATGTTTTCACATTTCAGTAGTTTTTGAAGGACATCCAATCAAAGATCAATATTTTTTTATATATTAGTTTAATCACAGTTTGCAAATGTCTCTTCACAGATATTCAAACAAAAACAGGATTACCAAATGAGTGCCTTTAAATGTCTGTCCACCACAGACACACTTTTTGCACCAGTGAATGCCAGGGGAAAAGGTAGAAATTAAAGGCAACAACAAACTTCTGCTGGTAGATTCAATTACTTTCCTTTTCATGTATCTCCTTTGAACTTAACAACTACAAAGATCCCCTCAATACAGTCTTAAGATCCTGGTTCAGAAAAGGTTTCATGCACAAGCTGTAAACAGGTGACCAAGTTTTATTAAAGTCATCAGGATGTAACAACCCACTCAAGTCAATGAACTGCCAAGTGTTTTTCTCAGTCATGATGGCTTGGTGAATCAGCTTTCAGCACCAGCAGCCTGAGTCCAGGTTGATCTCTTTGAAACTTGGTAAAACTTCTACCACCCTGAAATGAATAAAAGTCATCATCTTATGTTATCTTGTGCCTCTGATGAAGTTAAGCTGAGCATACATTAGCCTCCTTTTTTTTCCCTTGTAAATATATTGCTTATTTTTGCACTATGTTCACTTGAAGAATAACACTGTCTTTTAAAGTAGCATCATTTTGCAAATGTCACTGTAATTTTCCCCAAAGTATCATCCATTAGTTATAAAAGGTGCAAATGAAAAGGATTTTAAAATTGGCATGGGGGTAGAGGAATATGGAGTAATGCACTAATAGCCTAGGTGGTGGCTGGATTTTTGGCAAGCTTTCAAAAGAGAAAGGGGGAGAGAGAGAGACAGGTGATCAACTGAACTTCTTGCACATTTTGACGCATGAAGTTAAAAGGGACAAAACTATCAGGAGTTATGAAAGCATTTCTAAAGCAGGAATTACAAAGAAGGACATGTTTATTGTGGATAAACATGCATGTATTTATATATATTTATATTCACACCTACATGTACTGAAATAAGAAAGGAGAATGATACAAATTCACAGTTAGGATGCTGTGTATCTCATCACCTCTAATGGTGTTTTACAGTATTTCCATGGTTGTTGACCAAAGTTGTAAGCACTAACATGACTGAAATGTATACGCAAACAAGAGTTTGATAAAGAAACCCAGAACAGTTTTCAGTAATATTAGGTTTGCAACTGAATTTTTTCATTACTCAATTGTTTTTTGGATTTTTTTTCATGACCTCCCAAATTTTCTTGGAAAAACTGGACAGCATTATTTTATCCCCTTTTATCAATCAGTTCATGGGTGAAAAGAATTTTGTCTATCATTAGCTGCAGTTACATGCATTGCCATTGCCATCTGTTCAGAATATCAAGTTTAAAATTGTTTAGATATTATTTATGAAAATACAGTCTTTAAATTCCTATTGTCAATATACTGATTTAAATTTTTTCAGTAAATTTTCTTTTTTGACATCTGAATCGGTTCCATTCACTTGTTACTCTCTTGCTTCCCCTCTTGCAGTGTGTCCAGTACCTTTGTACAATAGCACTCAGTTCAAAAACAGAAATAAATATATTTTCCTCTGTTTTCTCTTCTTCTTCTTCTGCCCCTTGACCACAAAAATGTGAAAAACTCTAAAGCAATGGAAAAGAAATGTTGCCAAAGAGCAAACAACCTGAGTTAGGAGACCTTCTGCTTCAGCTTACTGCTGCACTAACTCAAGCAACTGACTTCTATTTATGATTTGCACCCCTTTTAGCTCAATACCTTAATAATCAGGTTATTAGCTATTCTGCTTATAGTCTCTTAAAATCACATGATTTTAGCTTCCACTGGTATCCAAGCTCAGCACTTTAATAATCAGGTTATTAGCTATTCTGGTTATTATCTTTTAAAACTCAGAATGATTTTGGCCTCATCTGGTGGCCAAGCCATTGGGAATTAGGCCTCAAGAAGCTTTACAGGACTGAAAAAAACACATTCAATCTACTTTATTTTGGGATTCAATATTCAGAAAATGTAAGGCACTTACCCAGTACTTAATCACACCCTGTATTCTTCTAAACATCAGTATGGTTTGCCCCAAGTTTAACTCTGCAGTGTAATATAACTCTACTGCTACAGAGGAGGATGAAAATACACACTCTTTAGGATTGTTCTGGGACACCATGTTTTCTCTTAATTCTTCTGGGAAATAGGATGACAATAAGAAGGCCTCAGGACCGACCTTTTCTTCTTTTTTTTTTTTCTTTTTCTTTTTCTTTTTCTTTTTCTTTTTCTTTTTCTTTTTCTTTTTCTTTTTCTTTTTCTTTTTCTTTTTCTTTTTCTTTTTCTTTTTCTTTTCCTTTTTCTTTTTCTTTTTCTTTTTCTTTTTCTTTTTCTTTTTCTTTTTCTTGTCCTTTTCCTTTTCCTTTTCCTTTTCCTTTTTCTTTTTGTAATCTATGCATATCTTATCATCTTCTATGTATTTTAAATACTGAAACATTAAGTGCAACAGTTCATGGCTAAGCAAATTTATAGCCTGTAAAGTCTGGCACATGAGTATAACAAAATCTAAAGTCTTAGAATTCACTTTTTACTCTGCAGTTGCTGCCTGACAATAATTTTTCATTTGACTATGTGGTTTTTTGCATCTTTTATGAAAAAGAATTCCAAATTTGAGGGCACAATTAATTTGAATTAGCCTTACTGACTAGCTGTGATTTCACATATTCCCAGTTTTCAAGTATGCCAAATTAGGTATAGCAGTTTACTCAAAGCAGTGGTTCCTTCTATATTGAAATAGCTTCTTGCCTCTCCTTAATGTGTAGGAAAAAAATGCATATATTTTTTTATAATAGGTGTTACAATCTTCTGATAACTGTGCTGTAGAAAACCAGATTTTGTGGCTGCTGTTTTATTTAGACAGTTGGGGTTTTGTTTATAGGTTTGAGGAGTCTTATGGAAGGACTGAGTGGGAGGGGATTGCTTTGTCTCTTGTCTTGCTTGATCAATCAACTGTTTCAACTTTCTGAAGCAATCTGTGGATGCTGAATCTCTTACAACTGTTTTAACAATAACATATCTGCATTTGAGTGAAAGACAATGTAAGGAGCAACGTACTTTTAACCATCCTAAAAAATACCAAAGATGGCAAGAAAAGCAGTATTCAGCCTGCTTAGGATTTTGTAGTAGCTCTTCTTTTTCATAGCTTTAAACATGAAAATAACAATGAAAATTTTCTCTTGGCTATCACTAATATACTTGGCACTAATCTCCCTTGGAAATTCTTGTTTCTTTCCATCAACCCTAGATGAAACTTAGACATCTCATTTTAGATCAGTAAAGATAATTAAGACAAATACAGTAATCTAGAGGCAGGGAAAAAGTGGGTGTCAAGGAATGACAGTAAAAAGTATCTCCATAGTTAAAGGTAGCCTGGTAGAACCAAAACTCTCTTTATGGAGTGTATGGGTAGAATACTCTGGCTGCTTATTTTGAGACATAATATTACTATCCTAAGAGGCTGCATGATGCAGCCAGGGCTCACAGAACAGTAACACAATGCATTTTCTGCCTTCTTAAAGCTGTTTGTCATTTTCCACACTGCTTCAGATAGAATTATTCTTCAAAAAAAAACCATTACATTCTAAAATATTTCTCAGCTAAAAGCATCATCAAGTCTCTTTCATAACTTGTAAATGGAACAAAAACCAGTTAGAAACCGTGTTCTAGGTGCTGTAATGGGTGCTTACTGCTGCATTCACTGAATCCATCAGTGGCACTTCACAGACATCTAGCAGGCCTATTTGCTTCATAAATCATTGAAATGCGTGAAGACCTTTTGCTTAACCCAGAAATATTCTTTAAGTGTTTAACATCAATAATAATGAAAACTGGCATCACAACAACTTAAGCAATGTAAAATATGGCATCGTAGGGTTCAGCTTGACTTTCATTGAAGGATTTCTAAAAATAAGAGTACATCATCAACAGTGACAGCTTGCTTAGTGACTCAACACAGTGGGAAACCTATTGCTCTAGAGGACTATGTTCTGCCTCATTATTTAATACAGACATCACAACCATGCTGTTCTGTTTTCAGTTCCTAAATGCATGATGCAAAGGAACCCACACCTCAGTATGTCTGCCCTACAGAGTGAGAATAATTCAGAGTTGTTAGATCTGCACTACTGATAGCATACTATCAGGATAGTAGTGCCAAGTTATATAATATATTGTGAGAGTTAGAAACCTTCGATAGTCTTTCTGAAACCTCAGCTGCTGGAATCAAGATATTGTATGAAAACATCTGCTTCCATTTTCTAAGCGTGCACACTTCTAGCACTCAGTGTGTGAAGAAAAGCTCTAGCCCATGAACAAAATATACTCTGAAGCATGAACACAGAGACACACACAAATAATTGAAAATATAATTTAAAAACACTTTTAGTCACATTTTTGAAAGTTCAGCATTCACATTATTGCAACACTTTAAATACATGAAGCCTATGAACAGGAAGAAAAATGGTGTGGAAGAGAATGGAAGACAGTGGGGAAATAGGAGGAAGAAGACACGGAAGGCAGACACCAGACAATGATCTGGGTCAAGTATTAGGGATAAGAAAAGGCAGAAAAGGCCTTGTGGAGAAAGAGCCAGGACTGCCAGTATATGTGGAGAGATACACGTCCATAGAGAGTTAGGCAAAAAAATGATGGGCAAAAAGTGACCAGTTATACAGTAAAGCAAAGAGAATTCAGGACGGTAGACAGTCAGTAAAGGGGCAGGAAACTTGGATTGTAAAAGCAGATGAGTGTGAGAACTGAGAGACAGATAGATAAGGGAGGCAGGACACCAGCATGGCTGAGAAGGGAGCTACTGGTCAAACTATAGGAAAAGAAACAAAAGCACAGGCAATGCAAACAAGGACAGGTAACCTGCAAAGAGTATAGAGATGAGGTTTGGTTTTGTAGGAATGGAATGAGGAAGGCCGAAGCCAAGGAACTCAGTTTGGCAAGGGACACCAAGAATAACAAGAAGGGCTTCTACATGTATGTTAACCAAAAAGGCCTAAAAATGTGTACCCACCCACACTGATAAACAGTGCTGGAAAATGGGTAACAATAGCTGAGGAGAAGTTGATATGCTCAACAACAGTATTATAGAATCACAGAATATCAGAGTGGGTGGGGTTGGAAGGGACCACAGTGGGTCACCTGGCCCAACTTCCTGCTCAACCAGAGTCACCCTAGAACACATGGCACAGGATTGTGTCCAGGCAACTCTTGAATATCTCCAGTGAGGGAGACTCCACACCCTCTCTGGTCAATCTGTTCCAGTGCACAGTCACTTGCACGGTAAAGAAGTTTTTCCTCATATTCACATAAAACTTCCTGAGCATCAGCTTCTGCCCAATGCCTCTTGTATTATTACATGGCACCACTGAGCAGAGTCTGGTTCCATCCTCTCAACTGTCTATCTTCAAACGCTTGTACATGATGAGATTCCCTCTCAGCTATCTCTCCTTGAGATTGAACAGGCCCAACTTTCTCAGTCTTTCCTTATAGGAGAGATGCTCCGGTCCCTCAATCATCTTAGTCACCTTCCGCTGGACCCACTTCAGGAGCTCTATGTCTCTCTTTTACTGGATGCAGCATTCCAAATGTAACCTCACCAGGGCTGAGAAGAGGGGCAGGATCACCTCCCTTGCTCTCCTGAAAGTTCTTTTTGTAATGAATATCAGATTCCCCTGGTCTTCTTGGGCAAACTGCTGGCTCATGGACAGCTTGCTGTCCACCAGGACTCCCAGGTATTCTTCTGCAGACCTGCTTTCCAGCAGGTTGGCCCACAGCCTGTGCTGTTGCATGGGGTTATTCCTCCCTAGGTGCAGGAATCTGCATTTGCCTTTCTTGAGTTTAGAAGGTTTTTCCCTTCCCATCTCACCAGCCTGTTCATGTCCTTCTGAAGGGTTGCACAGCCCTCTTGAGTATTGGCCACTTCTCCCAGCTTTGTGTCATCAGTGATCTTGCTGGGGAGGCATCTGCCCCTTCATCCGAGTCACTGATGAACAAGTTAAACAACACTGGGCCCAGTATTGAACCTTGGGGAGCGCCAGTGGTGACAGACCTCCAGCTGAACTCTGTGCCACTGATTACAACCCTCAGGTTCAGCCAGTTCTCAATCCACCCCACTGTTGACTCATCCAGTCCACTTTTCCTGAGTTTGCCCATGAGGATATTGTGAGAGACAGTGTCAAAAGCCTTGCTGAAGTTGAGGTAGACAATACTCACTGCTCCCCCCTCATCCACCCAGGTATTTGTTTCACTACGGAAGGCAGTCAGGTTAGTCAAGCATGATTTACCTTCATTGAATCCATACTGACTACTCCTGATCACTTCTTGTCATCCATGTGGACAGAGATGGCCTCCAGAATGAGGTGCTTCAACACATTCCTACAGATTGAGGTGAGGCTGGCCAGCCAGTAGTTTCCTGGGTCGTCCTCCTTGCCCTTTTTGAAGACCAGGGTGACATTTTCTTTCTTTCAGCCTTCAGGCACCTGTCCTGATGGTCATGACCTTTCAGAGATGACCATGAGCAGCCTAGCTGTGGCGTTCTCTAGCTCTCTTACCATTCCTGAATGCATCCTGCCAGGGCCCATGGGCTTGTTGATGTCACATTTAGCTACTTGTTCTCTAACCCAATCCTCCTTGACCAATGGAAAGCCTTTCTTGCAACACTCCTTTACCCTGGTCTCTTGGGTCAGAGATTCCCTAGGGCTGGTACTGCCCGTGAATGCAAAGAAGATGTTCAGTCACTCTACCTTCTCCGTGTCCTTTGTTACCAGGGTCCCCTTTCCATTCAGTAACAGGCCTCAGTCTTCAATAGCAATTTCTCTTCCCACACCTCTCAAATGGGTAGGGACAGGAGGAAGAAAATGCTTCCCAGGTTCATGGTCACCTGAGGAACCTGGATGTAAATAAGTCTTCAGGAGCCAATGAGATGCACCACAGAGGCCCGAAAGAATTGGCTGATGTAGTTGCCAAGCCACTCTACATGAGATTTGGGAAGTCACAGCAGTCAGGTGAAGTTCCAGGTAACTGGAAAAGGGAAATATTGTACCCATCTGTCAAAGGGGTAGAATGGAGGACCCTGGGAATTACCCTCATCTCTGTGCCTGGGAAGGTCGTGGAACAGATCCTACTGCAAGCTCTGCTAAGGCACATGGAGAACATGGAAGTGATTTGAGACAGCCAGAATGGCTTCTCCAAGGGCAAGTTCTGCCTGATCAACATTGTGGCCTTCTGCAATGGCTTGATAGCAGTGACATGTAGAACAAAGGGTAAACTACATTGTCTTTTTAAATATGGATGTATTCATTAAAAAATTCTTAACCACAGAATTAATCTTAGAATCACAGAAGTTGTTTTCTGAAAGAAAACTAAAGTGTGCTGAACCCATTTTTGTCTCAAATACCCAAAAAGTCCAGATACTTGAAGTATCTCCATGTATCTGAGAGTAGGACGGAATATAAAACTGTAAGATAAAACCAAAGCTATGATTTTGAACATCTTGAAAGAAAATGCTAAAAATAAACAACAATGGGAAAATATGAAAAGGTGATATTTAAACAATAAGTAGCTGTAGAATACACCACAGTTTCTTTTCTTTACAAAACACTGCCAGAATCTCTCCACTTAAGGATATTTTAGCAAAACTATATTCACCTCATTGCAATTACTGTACATTGATGTATAGATGTTTATGCTGTGGCTAAAGCTGAAAAAACAACTGAAAATTACTATGCAGCATACACAACTAACAGCAAAAATGAGGAAGGGTGATATATGGGACCTTTTTTTGAAAAGACAGTAACACAAAACCTGGCAATCTCTTTGGGGTGTAAAATAAATTCCAATTAGGTAACCATAGGAAGTTTCCAAATTTTAATTGCAAGATATTTACTATTCTGCTAGTTATTTCAATGGGATGTAGATAAATTGGCAACATTTGTAAGTTTTCTTCAAGCTTTTTTAGTGTCCTAGTAAGAAATATGAATTTAAATAACAGGAATAATCTATGTAAGTGGGAAAAAGAAAAAGACACTTCCAGAAAATATTTTATGTATAAGTAACTCTAAAAGCTTCAGAGGTGAATAGGCTATATCGCCCAGTGATCCTACTTCACAAGACATTATATTTTCTCCTGAACAACAGCACATTAGGCATGCTGCAAAAATAAGCAGAGATACAAAAACATGCACCACCAGAATTATTCATGTTGTTTGTCTCATAGTGCCTGCATCCACTTTCACACCCTTCCCTCTCAATTTCCTTACTTTGTTCTAGATTTTTTTGGTCTCCTCTCAGTTATCTATTCCTAGTATATCATCTTCGCAATCTTACCCATCTTTTTCTCACTTTATTTGAGAAGTTATTTGAAAAGAGGGCCATAACTGAACTTTCTATTGCAGAGACCTCCAAAAAATATTTTAAAAAGTTTGTATATCACTGCTTTGCAACGGGGTGATAAACACAATTATGGGGTCCAGAAGGAGGTCATCCTACTGAGCCTGTGTGAAAAGCAGTGAAGTTGTACTTCCCTAAAGACAGCCCCCAGAAGGTGGCTGTGTACTCACTCACAGCATCAGGAGCATGCACACAGACAGTTCTCCTGATGCTGCATGGAGGGCAGGACCCCTCCTGGCCCCTGCTGGGCCTCAGCTGAACCATCAACACTACAGCCTCCAAAACACAAGCATAAGACTTGGCGTGGATTTGCTTGATAAAAATGTGACTGCTCCAGTCCTACATCAATTAACTAACATAAGCTGTAAAATTAAGCAGGACAAAAAAACCCAGAGAAGTAAGTTTATGGAAGTTTCTTTTCTTTGTTTTAAACTTATTTCCCTGTTTTTCTTATTTGCCCAGAAAAAGAGCTGGATGCATGTTAAACCACAAGAACATTTGACCACAGCGTAAGATAAGTTATACTTGACTAATGCCAGGTTAATGATGAACATGAGCAAAATATTTGTGATTGGCTGAAAACAAATAAGATTGCATTGATGTTAATGTTGCATTAACCTTATAAAATAGCTGATTTGGGGAAGTTAAGAGTTTTTGAGTGATGAGTGCTTAAACTTTCACTTGAAATCCAATTTTCTTCTAGGAGGTACTCTCTGAACTTATTATTCAGCTTAAATTTTTAAATTAAGGTCCCTCAAGAAAGGATATTAAGTCAAAGATCCTCTCAGGGATAAAAAGATAAAGGAATAAATTTGGAGAACAAAAAGCTGGGTGAAGGAAATAAACAATACACTTTTAATGCAGAGGGCCACTGCCAGCAGAGCATTACAGAGCTACATATTCCTGAGGGATATGGAACAGGAAGGGAGAAGTAAGGTGAACAGTGTCTGATGAGCATGATGAGCCAGTCACAGAGCTGACTGCAGCGCTTCAAAAGTCAACATCTTGATATTGAAATGGCAGATTCAAATAAGAACTATAAAAATGTGGGGGAAATGTGGAATTTCATGTATATAAAACCATTATTAATACTGATGAGCAAGGATTCTAACCAGTTAATAAGAACATATTTTAATAGCCATTAGTTATTAAAATAACAGTTGAGTATTAGGACATATTCCTTTACCACATTATAAATCTAGGAGTCAGTCTTATTTTAATTATCATGTACTGCTCTGCCCCCCCCCCCCCCCCACTATTTACATAAGGATGAAAGATCAACAAATGTTCAAAGAAGCACAACAACAATAATTGCAGGTTTGCAATAGCTTCCATGGGAAGTGTGCTAAGTGGATAAGGACTCTTCAGAAAAGAGACAACTGAAGAAAGAAGTTGCAGAGGTCTTTAGTATTCTGAGTTACTGGGAGTAGCAGCAGAGCAACAGGGACCTCTCAATCTGTCACCATAAACATACTATAGAAAATATTATCTTGCTCTTCAATTCCTTCAAATTGCAGACGGTTCTCAGATGCTGGTGAACAAAATATCCAGCAGGAGGCAGAGGACTATAACCCTTTGCACTTGTCAACACTGAATCCACTGGAAAAAAAAAATAACTTAAAGGAGGCCTTCCAGTTAACAAGAAGTGAAAACTAAACAATCCTGCTTTGTTTATTTCAAATTCTGGGTGTGAGTCTTCCTTCAAGATACATCTATTGAACTACATGAGCATCTCTCACAAACACTTAAAAGAATAGTAGCACACATAAGTCTTCAGCATTTAGATTTTCTTTTAGTACCTTATCTATTTACTTTTCTTCACTGTTAAAAAAGAACTGTTCTTTTGCTTGGGGTAGAAAAAAATTAGCTATGATGTGAACCACCATTACCCCATTTGTGAAATTACTCATTCTAGATGTAAAAGAAATATTTCTGCTCAGTGCAAACTCTGTTGTTCAGTGTTTTTCTCGATTCAGCTTGACTTGACTTGAATCTACTTGACGGACCTCTACTCTCTGCTTTTTCCAGTCTTTCATCTATTTAGCACTTATGAGGCCACACCTGGAATTATGTGTCCAATGTGTCCATTTCTGAGCTCCACAGCTGATAGCTCTCTGTAGCTCACTGAGCTGAAAAGAATCCAGCAAAGAGCCACCAAGTGATGAAAGGACTGGAGCATTTTGCCTCAAAGCAAAGTCTAGGAGAACTGGGATTTATAACCTTAAAGAAGAGAAATACCTGAAGGGAGGGTGCTAAGAGGACTGAGCCAGACCCTTCCTAGTGGCGCTCAGTGAGGCAATGGGCACAATCAGAAACACAGGAAACTTTTTCAGTGCCTGACACAGGCTCAGATTTTGTGGAGTCTCCAGCCTTGGATGGAGCCATCTGGACACAGTTCTGGGCAGCTTGCTCTAGCTGGCTGTGCTTGAGCATCAGGGTTGGACCAGGTGATCTCCAAAGGTCACTGCCAACTCCAACCATTATGAACTCTGTGATTCAATTTTTGCATCTGTCATGTTTCTTACTGAACAAAGACTAATTAAAGAGCACAAGTGTGTGTGTACATGTATGTGTTTGTATATGAGTATGTATACATACACACCTACATTTATTATGACCATGAAAAATTTTGCTTTGCTCCCAATTATAAATAGTGATGTTCTTGTCAAATGGGACAACATCCCTGATACTGATCCAACAGATTATTAGATTTTCAAGACATCTGCCAGTAACTAGATACCTATTTAATGATTATTCTCATGCCAATTTGAGTGATAATAATTACTATATTGGTGTAAGATTAGAAAGACAGAGGTTTGTGTAAATTATTTCTTTCCTAATAATTTCCAAGAAATTACCTTTCTAGCCAAAAAGATATCATGAATTATTTATATTGATTTTTATAATAATTTCCTTAATATTTAGTCCCATTATGAATTAATCTGAATTATTAATTGAAGCATTAAAATATATATATGCATTATAGCAAGCAAGCTGAAGGACTGGGTTTTTTGATGCAAGCTCAGAAATCACCCTTTGCAAGAACAGGTACGGAGAGTGTCCTGGCAGAATTACTCTTTGGAATAGAAATGGCAAATTAATTTATCTTTTCACAATACATTCTCTTGCCTTCCTCAGCATGAAATAAATTATAGATCTGAAGTGTTTTGCTCAAATAATCTTGGGAAGGAGGAAACAGTGTCTTTCGACTACAGCAGTTAAGCCGACAAAGCAACATGACCTATGATGAGCAGTATCAAGAAATATTTTTCCTTGGGTATTTGAAATATATTCCCAGGCAGCAGAAGATTTGTTCAAAATCTCTCTAAGCTATGTTCAAGGGCTTTTGCCGCAGACAGATCTTCTAATTGCTCTTTACACAGCAAATCTCATGGCTAATGGCTACTTGTCTTCCAAAAGCTACATACCTCTCAATATATTTTGTCAGTTTGAGAGGCTGAATTTGGGATACTGCCTCCAGGTGACCAATGCAGGAATGGGAGGAAAACTAAACATTAACACAGTGTGTTAACCTAGATAAAAAAATCCTAGAAATAGTATAACAATAGTGAAACAGTGTACATATTCTCATTTTAATTTCCTTTAAGTCTATACACTTCAGCATAACAAGCCTAATAGCTATTAAAAGAGAACAGAAAATTTTCCAAACATGTGAAAGCATTTGTAGGAAAGTCATTATTGTTACCATTACTTTTGCTAAAACTCTACTGGGACCACAGTCTTTTTATTTTTTTATTAGCTCTCTACAAATAGGATGTGAATTCCAGCATATACACTAATCAATACTTTCTCCTTCAGTACACTGAGAAAATAAGGGATTCAGATGATATCTCCTTAAATGTCTTAAGAGAATGCCTATGCCATCTCATATGCCTTAAATGCTTATCTAAAAACAAAAAAAAAAAAAAAGAAAGAAAAAAAAAGCAACCAAAGAATAACAAGAAGCTAAGCACATTCTCTCATTCCTTCCCCAAATATTCATTTGGCTTCATTGCACAATTGGCTATTTTCCATTCAAAGATGTTCTGAAAGAAAGCTTATTAACACTTAAGGTCAGCTCTAAAGCTAGGATGAAACTCAACAATTCACTTTTTCAAAATGTGCAAAGCATTTTTAGCACTTTCAAAAAGTAACAAAGACAGTTGCTTTATTCTGTGCATCAGAAGCCTGATAAAAAGCCATTAATTTACTTCAGCGGGACTTAGATCAACTTTTCATCATTCTTTAAAGCTCCTCTATTCTTTCATTAAATGTGGACCAAAGACTGGTTCTCTGTTCAGAAGAGAAAAATTTTTTATTGGTTTACGGTATGATACTCTACAATTACATTGTCTTTGCCTGTTTTTTAAGTAGTTGCGTTTATATGATAGTTTATAAAATGTTTCCAAAAGACTCTGGCCTGAATGAAGCACTAAAGTAAAATGATCAGATCCACAAAAACTGTTTTTTAAACAGAGTTCCAAGTACTGCAAGCTGCACAGTTCTGTCAAAGAAAGAATGTTCCGGTTGGCAGAATATCTTTGTTTCCTTTTTTTTTTTTTTTTTTTTTTGTCAACATGGCAAACAGGAAGTGTCATTTATTCTAACAGAATACTTACATCAAGATTTGCCCTTCTCACCCCTATAGTCAAGGGTTGTGCTTGGTCTGTAAAGGCATCTGAGGAGCCACAAGCAACACAGGTGTGGAAAATGTAGTACCAAAGGAAGTGGGGACATGGATGTGGGATTGCAGCTTCAAAGCAGAAAGCTCATTTAAAAAAAAAATTCTGGCCTGGTCTCATTGCTGTGTTTAGATAATAGTTCTGCATTAGCCACATTACAGAATACCATTTTCAGATCCCTCTCAGATGATCACAGTTCAGAGATTTGAGATGTCAGAAATGGGGTAAGACCATTCTGAATGAATCATCTTGCTGCTGAAACGTCAGGGGGTGATAAGACAGTTTGGAGAGTCAGCTAAGATGTATTTCAGAGAAAGCAAGGCATGACAGCAAGTATCTGCAGCTATCCCTGTTGAACATTAGGAATATAATTTAACAAGAGAAAATTGGCTTTCCCAGCACAGATTGAAATAAGCAGATGAACAATGACTTTGCTTCCCACAAGACTTCAATTACTCAAACTTAAACAAAAACAAATTCACAAATGCAACTGGAAGAATAAGAGTCATAGTTCTAGTGCTGAATCAACTTAACAAATCTAGTGGTGTAACACCAATAGGGTAGCTGTTGTTCTAATAGCTATATTAAACCTCTGAGCATAATCAAAATGACTTTGATATTTCCATAAGGCAGAGTAAACTCAGACTGAGTACTATGCTTAAACCATTAACAGTATTGTTGCCTTCTTGATGATTAGTTTGTGTTTGGAGTAATTTACTATATTTTGCACTAGAAAAGGAGAAATTATGCATTAGGGAAGGAACATTTCTTCTTATTTGTCCCTTTTTGGAAATGGAGAAGTTTATCTGGCCCTTAACATAGTTTTCAAATTTTGTTGCTCTCCAAACTGGTTAAAGTTGCAAATTACCATCCCAGCATTGGGCAGGCTTAATTCTCTTCTAGATACATACAATCCTCAACTCAGTCAACTTGCAGGGCTTTCTCTACGTATAGAAAAGGACAATTTAGTTCTCTTCAGCACCTTTTTATGTCTCTTCATAGGAGTATTAATTTGTCCTATGATGCCAAAAAAGTGAATAGATACATGTAAACAAATTAGTAATTTTGTGTCTTTCTTAGCTGGCCCTAAGGCAAGGCCCATATGTTTTAAGCAAGGTCCGTGTGAAATGCTACATCTCCTAAGCATTTTTGAAGGCTACTTAACTCTCCATCAGCATCCCATAAGTGAATGCAGAACACATTATGCAGAGCATTAGCTGGGCACCTGACATGGGGGTGGTCTCAATCTGGAGTCTCATTTCCCAGACTAGCATAGGATGCAAGTGTCACAGAGGCAATGTGTTGAGCTCCCAGGAAAGCTGAGAGAAGGAAGGGACGTATGCCCTGAGTGATCCCTGCATGCAGAGAAGAAGCTGGATCTCTGGTGAGAAGGATGGCATGAGACAAAGCCTAAAAAATGAAAGGATGTAAAGAGATGAATGACACAGGCGGTGAAGGATTTGGCAGGGTTCCAGCAAGGATTTAGGATATCTCAAAGGAGAGGGAAAGGGTGAAGAACAAGGGGGGGTGGGGGGGGGGGGGGGGGGGGGGAAGCAAGAGTCTGATTTATACCAACAAAAATAGGAAATTCAGCTAAAAGGCTGACAATCTGTTATCTGCTTATCACTCTGCATAGATATTTCAGTGGTATCGGGCAGTAGAGAGTGTCAAATTCTGTTCATGCTGTTACACCCACACACAGCTCAGTAGGTTAAGACTGGCATGTTCTAGCTTAATTGTGCCTGAGTCAGTCCAGGCACGTACTTTTGCAAGGTACTTTTTTCTTTACAGTTTTCTTTTCTTATTTTTATTAGCAGGATCAAAAAGGGCGCATACAAGAGAAGACAAAACCACAAACTTTGTAGGATTTTATCAGGTCCAAATTAAACTGTTAGTGTGTTCCCATCAACAGACTATTCAACGGCACTTGAATGCCAAGCTCTTTCCAGGGCTTTACACTCTCACAAGGTGCTGACTTCCTCTGGCGGAATTTGCTGATCCGTGTTTCATAGCGCAGGAGCAGCGTCCACTGTACTTACCCTTATTGCCAAATAGCAGTTGTGTTCAGGAGCCACTAGTGGAACACAGTATGGCTTTTCACATGACAAATACCACCGATGGAATGCTAGCCCGCATTTCAAATATAACAATACAGCTCTGTTACCATGGCATAGTTACACACTGTGTCAAATAGCAGCCTCCTGTTTATGTCCACACTTTGGGTGAGTAGCCACCAAGTTCAGAAGGAAAGCAGTGTTCAGTAGCAAAAAATAAAGGTGTTAATTCTTCAGGTCCAAAGTGTACCTGTAAATGGGAAGTGGGAAGAGAGAGTGAGAAGGAGGAGGTATGAACTCTTTACATCTATACTGGAATTTAAAAGCCCTCGCTCCTTTTTTACCCAATGATTTCCATCAAGGAAAAAAAAATGCAAGTTCCATATCTCTTTTACTTTATTCCAGAAGTTTTGAGATACAGGCAAATAGGAGAAAAAATAATCTCATCTGAAGCTTTCTCAAACAGAGAAAAAACTAATCTCTTTTTTTCATACTGTAAATTCAATTGCACCTGGTGAACAATAAAGAATTAAAACATTTGTTTTATTTTAGTTTGCCAGTTCTACCTGTTCTTTCTACAAATACAAAAATGGATGTATCTGGGGTAGGAAAAGAATGTGTCACACACTCCCATTACAGAAGACACCATATATAGTTTATTTGACAAACTACACTGCATTAAAAGGGAAGGTGTCTGCTGCAAGGCCAGGGATAGGCTCAGGCTGCTGATCTATGTCTTTGAGATACGCTAATGACAATAGGAGTTTGCTGGAGCCTCTATTAGAAGGAAAGTAGTTCAAATAAAAGAGCACCCCATGAACCTTCCTCAGACACAAGGTGTCTGAACCTACCCTGGCTGATGAGTAATCAGATGGAATTCAATGATGTTTCAGTAGTGATGAAAAATCTTTCTTTTCCTAAATATCTTCTTAATCTCTCCATAATTTCAGTTGAGGAGTTTAATGCTAGTCTACCAGTACTTGTAAATACTTATACACACTCCCTGTTACAGAGAATTCATTTTACAATAGAAAGTATTCTGTTTCATTCAGAAGTCATCCTGCAGGTTTACAAGTTTCCTACCTAAAAAACAAATAAATTTTCCCTTAGACTAACATAGCTGAAAGAAGTATTCTCAAGGGTTAATTTTAACTAGTGACTCAAATTTGCCTAAACTACCTTTATAGTTAGTGAGTAGAAGACTCCTTCCCTAGTGAGCTAATTCAGGCTCAGAGAGCCTGTCTCCTTTTGTGGTCCTGGAGGGAATCTGAAGAGACTGGACAGTGTTAATCTTTCAGAGTGGTCTTTTCCATGCAACAGCTGAAAGTGTTTGGGGTTGTTCGAGGAACAATTGGGAATGAGAGAAATATGAATTAAATTTTCTCAAATATACATTTTACATAATAAAATAACAGTATATTAGCTACTTACAAAAACAAAGCAAAATGGGGAAGGGAGATGTGCCCATTTAGGTTAGATTCCTGTTTTCAGAAGGTTACATATTTTTTAATTTATGAAACAATCTAAACACAAACCAAGCAGAATTTGTGGTACCACTTTTTCAGGATTTCAAAATAACTTTGTGTTAATTGATACCAGCTGCTGCATGAAAGGAACAATCCCATGTACCAGAAGAATTTGATTTACGGATGGGAAAAGAACAATAATGCCTAAAATGTTTTCCAAACATCACACTGAAAATTTTTTTCTTGAGGTTCTGGAATAAAAAGTAGGAAGTGTAAAATCTGAGAAAACTGAAACATCCAGACACAGAGAAGGTCCAGAAGACCAGACAGTGTCATGTGTGTTATCCTGAGCAGCAAAATTACATCCCAGTAACCTTCAAATTTTCTGAAGAAACAAAATCACATGAAAGCTTTTGGACAGTGACTAGGCAACCAACCTAACCAAGAACAAACAGAGTTCCACAGAGGGCTTTTTTGTTGGCCTCTGATCCACCAGTAATGAATCAAGTCTTTTTTACAAAGCTTATTTTCCACTGTTGACCTCTGTCTCTTTCCCTCTGCCCTGTTTCAGGGAAGCACAAGGAGGAGGTGTAACATCCGCTTCCTAAACACAGGGGACTGTCTTCCTCTGCCCGTGCTACCCTCTGCCTTCCACCAGATGAAGAGGAATGTTCAGCATGTGCTGAGTTCACCACTTATTACTCATTTAGGGAACAATCTCTTTCCCAAACCCCTAGTGCTCTATTTACAAGGGAAGAAAAGGGACACCTGGGAGAGACAATGGTGCCAGTTATTTAGTGAAGAGGCGTTCAGATGCTAAAACACCACTGCAGACCATTGCGTGGGTGGCTGACATTTACTTGAGTTTCTGGACAGTGAATTCACAGTTTGTGAACAGATTGATCAGTTTCTGTTTGTTAATATGCCTAATCCCTGCATGTTCCCAGTTTCTATGCTTCAGTACCTCGGTGTACAGGAAAACAGAATTACTTTGCATGAATGCTCTAATCTCCAGATCCAGAGTGTAACAGGACCACAGAAATTCTACCTTGTTGCAAACATCAGTTACTGGACCAGCAGTTTATTTCACCTGAAGTGAATTCAAAATGTTATCCCTAAAAGATTGATCTTTGCTTGAACAGAATTAAAATCAAGCAGCAACTTGTTTCCACACATTTAAAATAACAAGCATATTAAGTTAATTTCTTGTTTAAGAATGTCTTCTGGGATCAAATTTAAATCACCCCTTTTTATAATGACAGAGATCTATTTACAGGCAAATGTCAGTAAGAGGAAGAAGCATTTCAACATGTTTAAAAACCTATTCAAGAAGTTTTCACGGAGAAGCGCAAGCAACCATAAACAAGAGGGGCTGTAGCTGGATGCCATTATAGGATCTGAAAAGATTATTCCTTAGAAAACACGACCATAATATGATTATTTTTCCATGGATTGGATACAGCGTTTGGCACTATATCTTTTCCAAAGATGTAGTTAACTTTCTTGGATTTTATAATAATGACATATGACACAATGTCCTCTGGGATTAATCACAAGTATTTTTAAAAGATGAGGCTTCGTTATATCTTTGTTCTTTATATCTTGGCTTTTGTTAGCGCATTTTAATTAGTATCTGGTATCTGCAATAAACAGTAAACATAAAGAGCTTTGCAAAAATGTATTAGACTGTTTGTTTTCACACTCTAATGCATATTTGCACAATTTTACCATGAAAAAAGGAAAACATGCTAAGCTCTTGGGCTCTATCCCAAATGTCCTGGAATAGAATCCGGAAATTACTAAGAATGAAACCAAACCACATCACATTTCAGTAATTAACCTAAGAAAAGAGGGCACACTGTCTATGTGAAAGATAGTTTTGTGGGAGGCATTTGTGACGAAAAGAAGCTTCTAGAAGAGACATACAAGCAACTATTTAGAATTTGATTTAATTTTCTTTGACCAGGTAAAAACTTGATAAATGCACTGAGGTTAAAAACTTTGTTTTTTCCTTCACAACACTGCAGAAAATATTTATCATTTATTTCTCACTGCAGAAACAAAATGTGTCTAAAAGAAATTGAGCATAAAAATACTGCCTGAAATTCAGTACAGTACCATTTATTTTACTAGTTACACAGACGTCAAAATACAAAAGAACAAATTTGGGAATCTGCAGAATAAGTGAATTTATAGTGGATAGAAAAACAGATGCTGACAACAAACAGCCTTGGATGCAGGGGACTAGATAAACGGGCTTCATTCTAATCACATGTATACTGACTTGAAGAAAGTTTTGGGGATTAATATTGCTTTTGTAATGCACTATAACAACATATTAAAAAAAAAAACACTCAGAACTGAAAATGCCATTTGTCAAAGACAGATGTACTTTCATTTCAAAGTATTCCTATCAAACTCTATCAGAAAACTTGAAAGGTTTAAAATGTGGCTCTTGTGAACAATTGGTATTGATATGACACCTTGATAGTATTTGAACGTGACACAAAAGTCATAAAAGTATATAAGCAATTGTAAGGTGTAAAATGATTTTTTTCCCACCAAAGCTAGGCTTTAATGTGTTTCCAAATAAAACACAAGATTAAGTAATTTATTTTGTCATATGATTTATTTATGGGCTGAAACACTGTAAACAACAGATAAAAGATACAGACTCAGATGTCAAAGTAAAAGATGAAAATCATTACATTTTATTAGCAGAAGATATATAAAAATGCCAAAATGAACTGTAAAGAGAGGGAAAGTGTTATGCTCAGAGGTCCTTCAGCAGAGTTGCATTTGTTTTTCCCACCTCCCCTAAAGGGGAATAATAGCTCTGAATTTAATTAAAAATCTATTTTTTAAGATTAAAGTAATGAAAAAGTTAAAAGACTGGATCACAAAGAAGAGTAACTGTGAGGATCTCAGGGAATATGAACTGATGAACTCCCTTATATTTTATTTTCTCTCAACTATTTGTGGGAGGATCACTAGTGTTGCATAGGAATTGTTAGTCCTGGATAAAAGCAAGGATTTTATAAACCAATAAATTTTTCATTAGTTTTACATAAATTTTAGTAGCAATAGTTTAATTCCAGTCAAATTATTTCAATCAGATGAGTCGCTGCTGAATGAAACATTATACATTATATTAACTGGGGCATTTAGAAACCTGGTTCCTAACCGTGCTGAAATGCTTGAGGCATTGTTTGCCATACATTTTTTCTTAACGTGTAAAATAAAAATAAAACAGAAGAGATAATGAGGATGAAAAATGCAAAAGGAATTTCAAAAACTTCTAACCACTGAGAAAATAGGAAGACCAAAACTCACTATTTAGATACTTGTAAAATTTTTTAGCATATCTAAATGTTCAGAATTTTTTTGGTTCTCATAGAAATTAGTCAAAACTGTTATGAAATAATTTCTCATGCTTCAGCTTCACCTGTCCTTTTCCTCAGGCAGCATATCCAAGAAAAGCCTGGAAGAAATAACCATGTTGCATTTGATCTTAAAATTTCTGAACCTGGACTTAGAAAAGTCAAAGTGATACATCCTTGCAATTACACTGGCAGCGCAGATGACATCTCAGAGCAGCTCAGATAGGGAAAGAGAATTTCTCAGGTCATTCACAGCCACTGATGGCCTGTAGGTCAAGATCAATCTCTTGATCCAGGTATCTGGTAACATACTCTGAAAGTAAACATAAAGTAGTCTTATGCAAAGTAGATACAGAATCTAGTCACATTTAAACTAAAGGTTTTCAGGGCAACTTCATCTGGAGCATGTTCTGCAAGTGCAATTCAAAGATGGCAAAAGCTTGAGAAACCATGGCTGGGGGCATTCATGAAAGGAGCACTAGTACACTTCTTTCTTGCAAAGTGCTGTTGGTTGTAAACATCCGCTGCTCCTTGCCCATCCACACAACTTGGACAGGCTCAAAGAGATGAAAATAAGGTCATGAGAAAAGAATCAGTATTAATCTTCAAAGAATAGTTTCTTTTCAGGGGGTGCATTCCGATATTTACAGGTCAATGCTGGTTGACTCCTACCAGAACTATGTACTCATTATTAAAATTTTGATAATACATTAACCTTCCCCTGCTTCCCATTTTGTTTCTGTCAAAATCATGAAATGGCACCCAAAAGTCTGTGCATAGAGCTTTCCAGTGCCAAATAAACCAAGCATATCTTTTTATGCTGTATGGTTTATAATTTTCTTGATCCTGACTTCAATGGAAATGCTGTGTGTGGAAGGATGACAAGATTGGGCCCTGAGGCAAGAGCTCTGTAGGAATGTTATTGTTGCAATTTTAAGAAACAACATCTCTTAATTGGGCCAAACCCAGGCCATCTTCCTCATGCCAGTAATCACTGAAACTACTCCTATGAGTAAAGAGAAAAGCTGAAAATTATTACAGTTTACTTGAAAAGAGCCTATCTTTTGGGGAGTCTTTCTCTGTGGTCTACATACAGTTGTACTAATGCCATCTAGTTGGCAGTGGGAGGTGGTTTCCTAGTTCATTAATCCCATGATACAGATAAATGGATTAGTCTGATCTTCCATTTCTAGTGAATATTTTGCCCTGTTCATAAATAAGCAGAAAATTTGCTACCTGTGTTCCAGTGAGGTCAAGAAAATATGTGGTTCCATACTGCCAAAATAGGAAACTTGCAACACTTACTACCTGATGTGTAACACATATCACACTAACCATTGCTTATTTTCATGAGTAATAAAGTCACCATTCATGAAATTTAAACTTATGTACCTACTCAGAGAATTTCAGCTTTGCTCTTTAAACACTACAGCTCATAGGTCAACTTGACCATTCTCAAAAAAATGTTTTTGCCAGAATGTTTGAAGATGTTATTAAAGTTCCCAGTAACTTAATGCGATTTCTTGCACACAGCAACATGTTTTGGACACAAAAGGAACACTCTGTTACCATTCCTCATACATGGAGTACTCTGTATTGATAACTTTATAAGGAAGCTTAATGGAGTGAGATGGGGAAGAAGACAGAAGGATAAAAATAACAATGAGAACACAAAGCTGTAAGAAATTCTAAAACTTTATTGCTTGATGTACCCTGAGAAGCTTGGAAGTACAAGTGTTTTCCCTATGAATTTTGTCCTCTGTTTGCCAAACATTTTAATTTGTTGTTTTTCTAGTACAGAAGAAGCTAGCATGGTTTTGCCTTTTCCTTGCATTTCTGTTAAATTCATACTATTATATTTGTAAAGGTGTCAGCAGCAATGTGCACAGCTCTGGAAACACAGTTGCATACTAGAAAATTGCCATGTAGTCCACCTATTGCTTTTGCTTTGCATGAAAGGCCTGTTGCTTGTTAATTACACACCACAGTACATGGAACAGAGGGAAGCTGGGCAGACAGTAAACACGCTGAGCCACACCGTCCCTCATAGTGTAAATAGAAGGAGAATGAAAAAATGCACCAAAAATCTCTTCTAAAATAGAGCAGCACAAGCTCACCCAATATCCCCATCAGCACTCAGTGAGTTTGTTCTGTGAACAGAAATCAATTGGTGTTGCAGTGAGTGAGGAAGCTGCAGTCTTGGAAAGGGAGCCTTTACCTCCATGCAGTAAAAGCAAGGGCACTTCTGCCTTTCAGACACCAATATACAGCCATTTGCTTATGTGCACATTTTGTGAAGGGACAAACTCTGCACACCAGACTTGCTGGTTTATTGAGCTGCATCTCAGACAGGAGGAAAACTTCCACAAACAACTCAGTAAGCCAAAACAGGCAGATTGTGGCTCAGCTCTGAAGATCCCTCAGTTACCCCCTGCGACCAACTGACTGCGAAACAGCAAAAGGATGTACAACGGGGAGTTTCTTACGCTCAGCAAATGAAGCACGAGCTGCTATTCAAACATGGTGAACATACATAACTGAAAAGAAGCCACAATGGTTAAATGGGAAAAGAGACACTGCCTGGAAAGGAAAGGCTCATGGGCAGCTGGCTTAACATTGACTAGTAGTTTTCAACAAGTATGGGAGATCCACACCAGCAAATTAGCTTTCCCCTCTCTCTCCACTTACTGAATTCTAAGCATTTCAGTGGATGCTGTGATTTTTTAGGTCATTCTAACTCTCATGGAGCTCAATTTCAAGTCTTAAGGAAATTGCAGAGGGAAACATTTTGAGTGTAAAAAAAGTAAAATGCAGACTTGCTGCACAAGCTACAAAACCATGAAAAGATTTTTTAAATATGACCATCAGAGACAGTAGCTAACAAAAAGAAAGCATATACATAGGAGACATATTACTGATTATGAGAACAATAAATCACAGGCACAGTGCACCAGCACTTACCAGCTGAAGACAGTCTATGGAATAACACCTAGCCACAAAGACAAGCTTGAATAAATGTACTTTTAACTATGGAAAAATCTACCCAATATATGCTGTGCTTATTCCAGGGTAGTCACCCTACACTGTCATCACAGATGGGTGTGCTTGCAGATGCAGTAATGGCAGTGAACATTTAATTGTCATCTCTGTCACTGTTCATTCACTTTTTTTTTAACACATATTATTACTTTGCATTGTTTCTAGACAAAGAAGAAAGCAGAAGGACCTTGGCTTTCAAAACTTTACAAGAGGCAGTACCTATACTTCTCACAGAGACCTGGAACCAGATTCCCCCAAAGTTATTAAAATGCTTTACATTTCTTTTTGTGACTTTGTCCAAAGCATGTAGAAACCTGTACATACCACCTCTCAACAGGCACAAGCACCTGATTGCAATTTTGTGGCTTTTTTTATCTTGTATTTTTTATCTTCCCTCTTATTTTCTCTCCAACATAACATGTTCCTGTTCCACAAGCAGAGCTCTTAGGCAGCATGTAATAATACAGCTGAATAATACAACTGCAGAAGCTGAAAGCAGTATACTCATTTGTGCAGAGTTTAGTTGCCTTTCTCAGGGCTATTTCCAAAATTCCTGTACGCATTATAGTCTGTATAAAATTCCAGAGAAAGGAGCCTTAAATACTGCACAAAGCACAAAAGGACTAGAAACCTTACCAGATCCCAAAGCAGCCCCACACAGCTCTGTACCACTACAGCAAAAATACCCGTAAAGGTTCTTCTCCTTCTCTGTCAGTGATGGCTATTGGAAAGGAGAGGATGACACACTTATCCCAGAAATTTTAAAACAATATGCACGAACCAAGCAGCTCTCTGTGGAAAAATACCTGCATCATATCATTATAACTGCTATCCTCCAGGCACAAAGACACTACTGAGAGGCAGTAAACACCAGAAAAAACTCCAAAAAACAAACAAACAAACCAACAAAAAAGCTCCACAAAAGCAAAACAAAAACCTCTAAAAAACAAACCCAAAAGACAAGAAAGCCTGAAGCAGATTGGAGAAACTTCCCTCTTAGTTGCTCTGAGAAACAGCAGTTCAATCAAATCAATGACAATGAAAGAAGTGGGGTTTTTTTTCAAATTAACATTTAAGGTAAGTAATTTTATCAGACTGATAGCCTTTTAACTGATGTTTATTTTTCCACCATATTACACAGGACAGGCTGATTAAAACAAACACTTTGTTAGTTTACCTTTAAATGTGAAACTTATATCAGAATGACCAAGTCCTATATTACAAAGCAGCCTTTGAAATGAATAATGCCTTAATCCTTGAGTGGCTATATTTTGTCATACACAGCTTATTTGTCCATGTTCATCTCACTCTGCTTTGATATTTGTAATACTATGGATTCTTACTATGAAGCTAATTCTGCCAAAAACAGAGTAAGAGAACAAAGTTTCTATACTAGTAATTCAAACAGCAAAACTGTTTGGTAAAAATACCAAATGAAATGAGAAAATATGATATAGTTTACAGTTCACCTTAGCTAAATTTTACAGAGGTGTTTTATATGGAGAGAGAAAGATTTTACTCATCTGTAATTGATTAAAAATGCACTCATTGCACAAATCTATTTCATACAACAGTGGGGTAGATTCTCATTTCCTTTATATAAAACATATATAAACAGATCAGCACAACATTTCTTCTAAAACCAGAAAAAAATTCCAGTTATAAAGTCCTTCATTTGGAGATACAGTGAAGAACTCCAATTATCTCAGGATGGTATTGTCATCATGAGACCGAAGCCTCATGGCTTCAGTGTGCTTTCAGAAATACTGTACTTTTGAAAGCATTCTTCTGCTTGCATTTCAATATAAAAAAGGTGACCATTTGCCCTATGCATGTGTAATAGTAAATCAGCAAGAAATATTAATTAAGTTTATCTGAAAGTTGCTGAATAGAAGGTTGGTACTTCGTAGTTAAAAAAATTAATGAAATAAATTACGACTTAAATTTATAAACACAAAGATAAGCAGCTTTATTTTCTGAACCTTTGAGTAGCTCTACTGACCCAACGAAGCAAGTTCAGATGCCTTTTCTGTGGAAAATCAGTCTTGCATGAGGCATAGCATTTTTTCAGGGAAAAAACCTGTTTGGGAGTAAATTGAGAATTAAAGTGCATGGATTCTTTTCATCTGATCAAATACCAGTGAAATAATAGAGATAATTCAAACAGAGGAGAATAAAAGTGGTTTGCATTGGAGATTCAATACTCTATTACTTAAGGATAAAGAATTTCTAATAGCCATTAAAAGGAAAATCAAGGAATATATAAATTTTAATTTGGTCTCTGCATCATATCATAGTGCACTGAAAGCTTTCAAAGTAATTTTTAGAGGTGGATCTTAGGTGTATGTCATGAAATTAGGAAATGCCAAAGGCAAGAATAATTTGAGCTATTAGCAAAGATAACAATAAAAAATTAGAACATCAAAAATCCCATAGTAAAAAGCTTATGTAGAATTGCTACAGATTAAGGCACTATTGAATAATATTGCTGTTAAAGAAGCCAATTATTTTTATAGACCAAATAAATTTTTCTATGATAATTCATATAAAACTGGTAAATGGTTAACTGCCTTAATAAAAGGGGAAGAGAAATCTCAACATAACAGCAATTTATACAAAACAAGGGGTGATAATGAACAAGAAGAATTAGGTATGTGATATCTCCAGGGCACGTTATGAGACTACATAAATCTGAAACTTCTGAAGATTATATCCAAAATTAGGGACTGAAAATGAAGAAATTGAATGTTATCTATCTTTTCTTTAACACAGGATAAAAGAGGTTGGCTATGGTCCAAAACACATTGGGAAGTTAGACCTCAGTGACACTAGGCAAAGATGGTTCCCCATCAGATTTTTTTAATGCTATATTTTAAGTACTTGGGCTCTTCAAGCCACAGATCTTCTAATTTTCCTTTGAATGAAGCTAAATAGCCCCTATCACATTACTGAAATAATTTCTATTTTGAAACAGAAAACAAGTTCTTTGGCGTTGTTCAGTTGTAAGCCCTTTTTTTCTCATTTTTGACAATATCAATAAAAAAGACTCCTATCACAGACGAATTAAAGGGTATTTAACATTAGCAGTATTTCTGCCCAAAATATTTTCTGCTCCCCTAACTGGTAGCTGTAGTAGCTACTGAAGGACTGTATGACCAACAAAACTGGGAAGGGTGTATAGATTTGTTTGAAACAGTGTCTTGAAAAGGCAGTTCTTGAGACCAAAACCTCACTTTGAATTGAGTCTTCAAACTTAATCTTTGTTTCAAATAAACATTTATCAGATGGGATAGCCTCCTCAGGGCTCTCAGAAAGAATTTGTCCTTATTTATGAGTAAAACCCCCTCTGCTGAATTTAGCAGTTGATCCTACAGTGACCTCAGTAAGTGAAGATTCACTTTTATTCATGTCTTCTTTGCCTGATGCTACAGGCAAAGAGGGGTTGGTCCTACAAAGACTAACTTCATTTGGTTATTTTCATATTGTTCTGACTCAAGCTGTTTAGTTAGAAAGAACAGACTTGGTGAAGAAGTTGTTTGTTCATTTAGCATTTGCTGATCAGAAACAGTGACATTGCAGGAATACCCATGTTCAGGTGCTTCCTTTTAACTCACCTATCTCTCACTCATGGTACTTTAAAAATTTTTGCTGCAGCTTGTATAAAGATTTATGATGAGAACAGGACATTTGGTCTCTGCATGGCTCTTGATCTCATACACAACTCGCTCCAATTGACCCATGTTCTTCTGCTTAGGATGAAATTGATAGGCAAGGAGAATCAAGCACATTGTATGAATTTAAAACCTTTGAGGTCCTTCTTTTTCTTTCTACTTTCCTTGAAAAAACATTGTGCCTGGGGAAGTCAAAAGCCATAGTGTTCAAGATCAGGATAGGAACACACATTGGAGATGGGTTGTAACTAAAAGGTGTATATTTTCACTTGTCTAGCTAAAAAATTTTATTGTGTGGTCTTTGAACTATTTGGCATTGATTGCTAATGTGTACAGATTGATACTTGTATTTTTTGCAAGAGAAACTGATTGTCCTTTCTATATTTGTATGTCTGTTGTTGTTTTGTTTTATTTTTGGGTTTTTTCTGTTTTGTTTTTGTTTTGGTTTTTTTTTTTTTTTTTTTTTTTTTTTTTTTTTTGTGTAGACTTGGTAAAGATAGGGAAAGGGATTACAGGAGGTCATAGAAGACATTTCCAGTTCTTCATCCAGGTCTCAGTCCCTCCTGAAGAAAGCCTGCCCTTCGATGGGAGAATGGTTTAGGGAGTTTGGTTTCCAACTCTTGCTGCAGGGATCGGTGCATCTCATTGGACAGTTGGCACAACAGTAGATAACCCTCAAGATTTATGATAATTTAGCACCATGGGGACTCTACTAACTGCTCATAAGACTGCAGTTGGAATTATTGAATTTCAGTAACA
This sequence comes from Calcarius lapponicus, assembly GCA_039654755.1. Lineage (NCBI taxonomy): Eukaryota > Metazoa > Chordata > Aves > Passeriformes > Fringillidae > Calcarius > Calcarius lapponicus. Next base: position 38,224,100 of record CM077464.1, on the reverse strand, counting down.
GTTACAGACTTGGCCTTTAATTTAATTTCCAGTGTGCTGTTTTATTTCTGCCTCATCCAGCATGGTGTCAGCAATGCAGGATCAGGCCCTTCAAATTTGCTTACTGACTGCTAATAAAACTCAATGCAGAAATCATGGGTTTGAAGTCAGTGTTTAACTAAGGGCACAAGACAATTTTTCTTAGTGAGAGACATTTTAAAAATGTTTAATGGCTTGACTTCTTGTGATCTCAAGAAAATTTTCATTTTAAATGGTTTCAGTGAACAAGTGCATTCAGAAAGGAATAGCAGAGCAAAAAATAGACTTGTCTTCTTTATGCTTTTAAAAAACCCAAACATACTATATTTTTTTTAAAGAAAACCATGTGTGTATGCACTCAGGGAATATGTTTCATTTACCTGGGCATCTTTTTATAGTAAAAGTTTATGATCCATAAAATTTGGAAGGTTTCATGATGATGGGAAAGTGACTGACAATGTTACATGAATGAAGAGATTAGCTACCTGAAGGCTGAGAAAAGAATGTGTTTTTTTCACAAGGACTGTGCATACCAACATTTTTTTAATGAAAGAATTCTGTCATACTGAAGTATGAAAAATCTACACCAACGAGGTATTTTGGGCAGAGAGAAGGGAAGGAAAAGAATTAAAGGAAAGACAAAGCACGCAATTTGAAAGAGAAGTTGTCCTTCATTTGCTTAGCCGATTCCTGATTTTAGAGGACAAAATGATAGCGGAAAACCATTTTCCTTTCCCCAAGCTACCATGAGACTAAATATAAAATTGGAGGACTGGTTTTAGGTTTGTTCTCATCAGTATTGATCAAAACCATAGCTTAAATAACTAACTTAATCCAGAAGCTCTCTTTCCTTTTCTGTTCTTCATTGCAGATCCTTACAAGTCCTCAGACCCATGAAATGGTGGAAAGAAAAAGAAATAACAAAAATTAATTGTGTTTAGAATTCTAGATCTTGAAGAGGTTTTTATATATTAGATTTGGGAAAGATACTAGCACTTCAATTCACTACTTCAGAATTGTTACCATTTAGAGCCAAGGCAAAAAGGAGTACAATCAGGTTTCTATTCTCCAGTCTATTCCTTGTTTGTGTCCTACCCCCCATCCTGCCCCCCACATGAGTAGACAAGTGCTGTTAAGATTTTCTGTGTATTTTCACTCCTGGAGAAACTACCTAAGATCAACAGGAAATACAAAAAGCTGTTGAAAAAAAGTAGAAGTATAGAGAAGAATTTTGTTAATTGTCTTCAGTTGCCGTCACACTAGCAAGGTGAATTTTTTTTACGGACTTAAACACTACAAATGTTTACTCAGAGAGGAATATGGCCAATTGCCTCAGTTCACTCTGAGGGAAAAAAAAGAATTACAGAGAGGACAGAAATAAGACAATCTTCCCCTGGCAGCATAGCATAAAGTGTTCTAGAGGAAACAGTTGCTTCATCCCTTCCCAATCTCTCACTGGTTATTACACTGAAATGCACCCCAGACAATCACTATCATAATGAGGTTAACAGATATGATAAATTCAGCAGAAGTGTTCTTTGTTTTTGATTGACTTTGTGGCTATGAACTCCTAAATTCATCCTTCCCACACTTTATAATTGACAAACATTTTTAGGGCTAATCGGAATATTCATTGACACATTTAAAGCTTTAGAGAAATCCTTGAATAAAAATTGTGGCAATAGAAAGTAATATTCTTTTGAAAACACCTCAGAGAGGGAGTTCCTTCTTTTTCTAGGACACCCCTCTGGTGAAGAAGCATGCTGCTACATCAGATCACCAGAGAAGAAGAGAATGTGCTCAAGCACAGAGGATCCTGTGTACATTTTGCAGAGCTAGAGGGCAATTACTCTACTGTTGTTTGGCCCACACAAAAACTGTACCAGGAAAACCCCAAAATTTAAACCACATTTTCAATTATATAAGACAGAAAAACGAGTGCCATAAACAATTGGTACTATTCAGTGTATGATACTTCACTCATTTCATATTGTCAGTGTCCCTTTTAAGAGCCATAAAAATCTTAACAGTTGTGCTGCTGTAGGGCTTACACTTAATTGTTGCAAAAAACAAGTGGGAGTCAGTGTAATGAAAGATGTCCTCCTGCCCTAAAACTCCTTCAGGCACTAAATTAGAGTTCTCCAAAATAGGGCAAGGATTAGAAATACCTTTTCTACTTACCAGGGGAGCAATCATTTTCAGCACGCATAAAAGTCAATGTGCATTTTTTCACCTGTCTATGGGGATATTATTTTATTAAATAAATTCTGGAAATATAAAGATCAAAGTGAAAATGAACACTCTCTTTCACTTTTTTTTCCCTGTAACTTTCCTTCTAACTTCTACCTATACTGTACCTGCACACCAGCAACAGTTTCACAGCCCATTATTCTGCTCAATGCAAGCTGAGGGAATCTTCTGCATCAAGAACTGAACAGCTGGGAACACGCTTAGTTATGTTCTAGGCTAGTGAAATGATAGTACAAAATAATTATTGGCACAGGACATTGGTGTTTAAGAACAACAGCTTTAAGGTTTGGAGTTAATTTTAGAAAAAAAAAATCTAAAGTTGTATGTGGGAAGGGACTGAGGAAAAAAGCTAGCTGCAGAGGAAGAAAAAAATTACTGAAGCACTTGGTCAGCAGAACCAAGAATAAAAAAGCTGACTGAGGTAAAGTTACTCAAACTTTCAATTTGCTACTCAGTTTTTGGAGATCAGGTAGTACTGACTCTCACCCACCCATCCATCCAGCCTTCAGTGCAGCTTCCTTTCTCCCCCATCTTCTGCTTTCCTTCTTTCTCCAATTCACTAGGTTCAGATCCTCTCCTTTACCAAGTATCAGCAGCTAGAGAGGAAAACTGTTCCACTGCACAAGAAGGCTGAGATCAGAGAGGGCCATGAAGCTCTGCAGGGAGTGTGGGCAGCAGGACATCTAACAGAACTACATGGTCCTTGTCACAAACTGCTTTGCATATTTTCAAATAAATGGGCAAAATACACAATTTTTAAAAATTGCCCTTTGAGTGAGCATCACTGGTTACCAAGCACCGAGCACATGTTATTATAAGGGGTAAAGGTTCTTTTAATCATAGGCAATTTTTTTATTTTATTGAAGTGTGGCTGTGACAGCATCATGCATGTGTATCTTACCAGGGCTGGAAAGCAGTAAGGTTGCACGCACTTTCAACACGGTAAAGTAAAATAGATTAACCACATAGCAAGTTTCAAGTTTTAAATATCAAAATTGAATTGCACAACTTGAATACAAAAAGACTAACCTTTTTCAACAATATTTTTATTTAAAGAATTGTCACTTTCAGCAGAGGAACAGATTTTGCTTAAATTAAAAAAAAATAAAAAACAAACAAAATTTTCCCCAAACTTATCATTTCTAAGTAAAGATAGAGCCATCTGCCCACTTACACCAGCTGGGTGTCTGGCCATGAATGTCTGATATTTCATGCCAAATTGAGTAGTTATCAATGGTTTATTATTTATTTATTTATTTGCCTACTTACTAAAAAAATTCTCTCCACACTCAGTCAATTTGCATAGCTCAAATTCCATGTTTTCCCCCTCATTTAATTTTTAATGCACCTGAAGAATATGGTTGCTGCGCTGACCCCCAGCTCGAAGTCAAATGAAGTCTCACCACTTCCAGCAGAACTCTAAACAAATGCTACCCTGGAAATCAGACTGTAGCTTTCAAAAGAACACAAATGTTCATTTATCAAAATAATAATATCAACTGCTATTTGAGTGCTTTATTTATATATCATATGTAAGTGGCTAATCAGAAGTAATAGCTGATTATTAAATACAAATGGTTTCTTATTTACATAAATAAGGCTTGTCTTACTTCTGCCAGCTTTGGGTTCCCTGCTAGCCATCACAGACTGTATTGGCAGCCACAGTACCTTCACTGGTCTTGCCAATTTAAGTGGAAATAAATCTGATCTTTATTTTTAAATTGCAATTTAATATTGCTGAAATACACAAGACTGATTTGAAAATTTGGGTTTTTATTCTGATTTTTTTCTCAGACCAGCCTTTCCTACACAGCTTGGAGTTACATGGCTTAGTTCCATTGCCATGTTTACAGACTGATACATGATCTCATTGCTGCTGTTCCTCAACACACTGGTAGTACAGAGTCAACGGAATTGTAAAAATTGGAAGATTTCATTCCTTGCCAATGCAGATTTTTTATTTATATAGATTGGGGTCTACTTTAATTTTGACTCATTTGGGGACTTTATTCAATACACCAAGGGTTTGCTTAAACAGGGACACTCAGGAAAGTTAATCCAAAGTAATTAAAACAGTGAATTTAAAGTGGATTAGTTAAACCACATTAAACCCCAGTCCACACTGGGGTTTAATGTGGTTTAACTAATCCACTTTAAATTCATACCTTTAGTTAATTTGGATTAATTTTCCTGAGTGTCTCTGTTTAGACAAGCCCTAAAGCCCCAATCCTGTAAACAATTTATGCACACAAGTATTTGTATGTGATGCACTTAATTAGCCTCGATTCAGGAAAGCACTTAAGCTCTGCTGAAATCAATGGAACTTAAGTGTCAATGGATGGTTTTTGCCTGAATTGGGACTAAAGTTAACACATGCAAAAATGTTGCCCTGGTCACTCATATTCACAGGAATCATTGTTTATTTTTGGATGTTCCTAGAAAGGACTTTTTCTGATATCCAGTTCATTTTCATTTTGCCCTTCTCCATTAAATTTGTGTATAGCCATGCTCTGCTCTCTCCAGGTTCTCCATCTCTTGGTGTGCTGGCCCAACAGCTATGTGGTACACCACGTTACGCTGATGTGATTCCGTGCTGGTGCACTGTGTGCTACAAAATCAAGTTGGTTTCTTGTCATGTTTCAGAGGAAGTCTCACCTGCATCAAATTTTAATTGAGCTAGTCTGGAGTACATGATTCCTTTTATTCTTTCCAACAGTAGTTCATCTGTCTTTTTTGCTCTAGCTCACTCAGTTTTCCTTGATTCCTTTAATTTTTTTCCGAACACATTAAGTCATGCCTCTTTGTCAAACTTACATGACGCATTTCATCATGTTTGACGTAACTGTCAGTATGTCAAGCTATGCATTTTACTGAGAAAGCAGGAGATGTTTGGTTCTGTACTGGAAGAAGACACAGTATGTTGTAGTACATATTTGGGATGTGTAATTAATAATAGGAGAATTATACTAAATTGTATCACTTGACATACAGGTTCGCAAAGAGCTTAAATAAATTCCACTAAACCTGAGGATTTTAAAATTACTTAAGACTCATTTGATTTATGGAGTAAATGTCTATGGCCAAATCTTACCATAATAAGAGGAATAATTCAGTTACTTTTTCACACAAGAATGCTCAGGTGGAGAATGAAAAAGACAGAACAAAACTTGTAATTAATTATTCTTGTTATGACTGGTAAATATTTTTAAATAATGTACAAAAGCAGAATTTAAGAGCAATTAAGTGAACAGTTACAACGGAAACGTCAAACTGACAATGGTGTCAAGCAGATCCTACTGGAAGAAAATACATCAAGTTTAAAACCAATATAACTTTATTCTTATTGGCTGTGTACAGAATAATTTCATTGTAGGGTCTAGAAATGACAGAAGTACTCCACAAATATTTCCCAGTTCCTCTGTGGGAATTCAGTTAATATAGGAGTGCAGTTTCATTTGATTCATGGGGGAACCTGCAGTCATAAAAACTTCCTTGAGATTTTCTTAAGATTCCTGAGATTTCAAAATTTCCTGGATTACAGAGCAAATATGAAATCCAAACAAGATGCTATAACAATCTGAAATATAATGAATGTATGTATATAAATACACACAATACAAGTAATATTGTGTGCATATATTTGTATATGCACACAATCATGCATGCATATACTTCAATATGAATGCTTTGTATATAATTCAAACAAATATATATTAAAAATCTATGGAAATTTTTATATTGTTTGCATGAGTTAACTAAGAGCAAAACTCATGAAATTTTGCTTTATATTTTATTCAACTGGCTAATCTATATTACACTTTTTCAAACTATAGGAAATCATCCTAACTAGTTCATATGCATCTATTGGCTTTATTCTATAGTTGATAATGAAGCTGGGCTACCCTCTTTCCTTCAAAAGACAGGAAACTAAAATGCTAGCAAGCAATATATGCATTTTTTGATATGTATACTGCTTACACATGAGATGTGTGTATAAAACATAGTATGATTACAGACCAGACTACTTAAGTGAAGAACTACACTGAAAACATAACTAAATATAAACAAAGATTCTTCATAATTGCAACATACAGCCAAGTAAAATTTTTAAAATATTTATAACCACAGGAATATTTCAGCCAACACCTAATACAAGAAACATTATTTTCTCCACCTATATGAAGTTTACACACCTCCACTTGTGACTCTTCAGTAGGATGTATTGTGAACATAAAGTAGATTGACCTGAACCCTCCATAATCTTGAAAATACAGAAATTAGTAATATTTGGAATTTATTTTTCTCTTTACTGGTGCATAAGTAGAAGGGATTAATTTCTTCACAATGTTTTAATTTAGGGGTGGAACCTCCATTCTTGCTTAAAATGGCATTCTAAATGTTATGATTAGCCTAACAATTGATTGCCAATGAAACAAGAATAACTACTTTTGGCAGATTCTGCTGTTGTTTTTCCTGCTGGCTTTTGTTCCAGCTTTTATTTTCCATGGGAAAATTTTCATATTGAGAATACTGAGAGGGCCCAAATCTTTTAAGACATCCCCTAAGCACACACACAATTAGATATCCTATGCTCATATAATTATTCCAGCAGTTATTTAGACAACTCGCAATTGCCTGACTTGAGGACTCAGTGGGAATATGTGCCAAAGGCAGGTGCACACTTCCCTTTTTTAAACAGCAGCACAAATCTGCAGGCTTATAAAGAAAAGGTCTCGATACTTTCAATACAAATTTTACCTAATTAGCCCTGTCTATACACCCCCATCTTCATCACATAACGTGCTATATAATTCTTCACATTGCCATTTCATCTCCCAAACACATACTACTTTTGCAGATGTTTTTACCTAAAATGCACTGTACTGCAAAACAGAAAATAGGAACTTCCATGTACTTATAGTGGACAGGTCACTGTGATATATACAGGCTGACTGTAGATGGCTGTATTATTTCTAAACAAAAGCTATGCCCTGTGTCAAACAAAATTGTATTTTCATCACTGAGCTGTTCAAGTTATTCAAAACATGGTATTACTAGAAAAAATTACATGCTTGACTGCTTGGCTTTTTTAATATCAAGATCTGCTCTAACACAAAATAAATGTAAGGAGAGACAAATAGAAAATCTTTATTGCAAATAGAAAATGAAAGTATGTGTTTGAGATTAATGAATATACGGACATGGAAGGAAATTCCCATGTCTTCATTTGTTTTTTGTCCTGAGCTTTTAAATTTTAAATCTACCAACAATTTAACTTTAAATGGCTCCTTCTACTTTAAACAATCTGATGTAGCAAAAAATGTAAATGTATATCTGTAAAACACTATCATCAGCAGGCCGGAACCTACTTTGGTCTCTCTTTTCTTAATCAAACATCTGGGAATCAAAAACATCTGTAGACTGACATGGAGTTAAGATTTCCTCTCTAAGTGTCTTTGGCAAAACCACATAGACAGGCTGATTATCTTGCCCTGAAATTACCCAAAAAGCAAAAAAGTTCCTTCCTGGGAATCAAGGGAATTGTAAGAAGTATCTTCAGAGATTAGATACCATACATTCATCATGCAATGTTATTAATCTTAAAAAATTTATGCCCATTTCATATTTAGGTGTATCTTGATCATCTTTCTTCCTAAGTTACCTTGAAGTATGTTCTAACAGTCAAACATGCCAGTTTTAGGCTTACTTTTCCAAGACTCAGGTTCAAATAATATTTCTGCTTCGGCTCCATCTATAATGTAGGATGTCTCTAGTGTCCCCTTTTTGTCTTGGACTGGTGTCTCCAAAGAAAAGCCTGGATACCTAGTGCATCCTCACGCATAATGAGAAACTGCAAAATGGTCACAAGGAGCAACCTAAGTCACAAGGTTACAAGGCGCTTCACGTCACCTTCATACACTCGCATAAGTGCACCCCTTGCACGCAAGAAAAATGAACTCTTCAATACTTGGGGCTCCTCTGTTCACGTCCCCTCATGACTTTTAATGAAGGGCTGATGCCAAGCAAGCGGCACGTTTTACCGGATTTTCCAAGCCTTAAGTAAAGAGATCTTTGTGACTGATCTCAATCGCGTGCCAGCGATCCAAGTGTGCCATGGGAAGCGGCGGGATTGTCCCAGCGAGCTGCTGCCGGCTGGCAGGGCCGTGCCCAGAGACCCCGCTGCAGGGGCCGAGAGGCGCCCAGCACCGGCAGCCAGCCCCCGCCTCCGGCCGCCCCGAGCTCCAGCCGAACACGGGACCCATCCTTCCACCAGGATGTTTCCCAAGCGGGCTGAACCCGGCCAGCCGCTCCCAAGGAGCGATGTTACGGACCCACTTCAAACTACCTTCATTTTAAGCCCCTTTCCCCCACCCGTCACCACGCACTGCGTGACTGGTAACTGCACTCTACGCACGCTTTATGTAAACACAAACAGATCGGGCTTCCCCAAGAGGCCGAAAGGCCCCGAAGAGACGCAAACCCCCCCGTTTCCGACCAACCCTGCCGCCCTTCTGCTGCTGCCCAGCGCGGTGACGAGAAGCCGCGAGGGCAGCCCCATGCTCGCCCTTCCCTTCCCAGCAGCGCCCCGCAGCCCCGGCGGACAGCGGCAGCCGGCACCGCGAGCTCGGAGCAGGGACAAGGAGCAGGCGCCCGGCGGCCGCGGGCTCGGGCGCCTGCGCGGCGGGAGCGGGGCGGTGCCACCGCGAGTCCCCGCGGGCGGGCAGGGAGCCCTTCCCCTTCCCTTGCCTTCCCTTGCCCGGGTCTCCCCCACCGCCTCCCCCTGCCCCGCGTCCCTCGCAGGGCGTCGGGCCGGCACAGGGGTCTGTGCGCCGCGCCGAGCCGAGCCGCAGGGAGGGAGGGCGGGAGGGGAGGAAGGAGGGAGGCGGGGAGGGAGAGAAAGAGGCTGAGCCAGATCTTCATGCCACTGCAGGCAGCAGCAGCAGCAGGTAAAACCAGCTCCAGAGCATCTGCTCCCTTTCACCCGCTTGCCCCCCTCCCCGCCGGCCGCCCCGCAGCCGCAGTGCGCCGCCCCGAGCCCCGGACCCCGCCGAGCCCCTTTCCCGGCCGTCAGTGGCGGCAGCGGGGCCGGGGGGGCGCCGAGGCCTGCGCGCCCCGCGCCGCCACCGCTCCTCGGCCTCTCCCGCCCTCCTCCCGCGGGGTCCCGCCGGGAGCGGCGGCGGCCCGGGGCGTGCCGAGGGCAGGTGATCCCCGGCAGGGAGCTGTGCAGCCAGAGCCTTGCTGCCGGGAGGTGAGAGCAGAGAGGGAGGAGGAGGCAGATTTGTCACAAGGTTTCCCCCTCTGGTTTGGTTTGTTGGCCTTTTTTTTTTTTTTTTTTTTAATTGTTGGTGATTCTGATGGCTGAAGAGGGAAGTTGAAGGTCTTCATGGTTATTTTAATTTTTTTCCCCTCCAGGCCTTAAAAAAAAATTTTTAGAAGCAGCTTGCGTTCCCTTCAGTTTTCCTGCCCCAGAGCCTATCTACCTCCCTGCTCTCACCTACGTGACTCAGTCTGTGCTAGCTGTCCATTGCCATCAGTGGTAGATGTTTAACCATCACACATGTTTTTCTTTGGGATACAGCAGTTCAAGTGGTGTACAAGTTTTCATTTCTGTGTATGGGTTGCAATTAACACATTTTAGCTGTTGGAGAGTTTCATACAGTGAGATTGCTGTACTGTACCCATCAGTAGTTCAGTTTAGCTACATGCCCTGTGGTATTTCACATCCTGGAGGCTTTATGGTTTTGCTTTTAAGAAACAGTTGTTCCATCGTGCTGGTATAGCATTGCTTTGATGGTATGCTCATGAAAGAGGTATACATGTGACAGAATCATGTACAAAATGTACTGGGATGGCACTTGGGAAAAAAGAATACACTTCTAGCTCTGTGACTCAGCTCCACAGTATCCATTCCCCACTTGACTCTCAGTAATCCTGGTTACCTTCCCTTACAAAGCTCTGAAACTTGGTTAAAAAGCACCACATTGGTCTCTTTACAGACTACAGAAATGTAATTGAAGTTGTAACATGTCAGTTTTGTTACTGGTCACACATTAGTTCAGCTATTTACTGATAATACTTACTATGTGGAAACTAAAGACTCAAGAATACATTCCAATTATATGTGGACTGATTGTTGTTATTGAAAATGTTTTTAAGAATTTGAGGTTCATGAAATATTCAGTTGAATTAGTCCTAGATCCCATCTCTGTCTAAATCATCATCCACTGTTACAGTTGCAACTCAGAGGCTGAAATACTGTAAGATCTGAAACCGGGCAATAAGAAAATTACATTGTTTGTGGGTGATAATGGATTCTATTTTTGAAACCAGTCCTTTTTTTTGTTTAGTTTGTGTAGTAGCTGTAATGGTGAGTTAACACAATTGTGATTACCAGTTGTCAAGACTTTTTTTTTTTTTTTTTTTTTTTTTTTTTACTGACACACGTGGCCCACGTTTGACCTAATGCTGTACTACCCGTAAGGGTCATATGGATGTATATAAATAGTAGCGATTGCTGAAGTTGTTAAAATTAATACTGTGTTGAAATCAAAGTTCAGACTGTCAGGTAAACAAACAGATCCTATTCCAAATAAACTGCTGAATTTCAAAACTTTTTTTGTATATTTTCTTACTTGAAATTGACAACTTTGCTATTGAGCCAGCAACTGGAGCTGTATGGGCTGCAACCTAAATGGTCAATTTCAGTGCCTAGCAAAGTATGAGAACATGAGCAATTGCTGGATGTGTTAAGTGCATACTGGAAAGATGGTGCATCTTTCCCTTCTTAGATTTTATGATGGCTTCATAATTTAGGTACTACAGATATGCTAAATTGCTGTGAAAACTGAACATTGGAAAAGATACTAATGGCATCCTTTTGTCAGTGAGATGAAAACAAGAGGCTGTTTTTCAGCTTTTTGGATGGAAAGGTGACAAAGTAAGGCTTCTACTGGTAGCTTTGGTCAATGAGTGATTAAAGTGATGAGATTCTTGCATGTTTTACTTCATTTTGCCTTCTCATAAATCTGAGAAAAGCCAGAAACTTGATGTTTACAAACAGTTTTTCTTTTTAAGCTGCAATATTAGCAAACCTTACTTGCCGCACAAAATTGGTTCGGAGGTTTTCTGACAGGTTTGCTGCCTGTAAGAAGGGCAGTTACCTTTGAGAAATATTAGTGAAAACATTCCTCTCACATTTTTCCTTCTTTACATAACCATGTTGGCTTTACTTGAACATTGTGCTTTTCTCTTTTGTTTGCACTTGAATCTTTTAGACTTTGTTACCTTGTACTGATGTGCAAAAAAAATGTGATTTGGTGAAAATGTGTTATACATTCTCTGCCTCCCTATGATTTATGCTAATGTAGAGATAATCTTTGCTGTCTCCAGGTTGTTGTTGCTATTACAACTTCATTTTTCACTGGGGAATGGCTGTGCAAAGAACTGGTTTACACTTTGCCCTGAAAGGAATTCTGTTGATGAAGTCTTAGAAAGTTTACTTCATGCTCCATCCTTAGGAGTTTTATCTTTAAGTGTTAGGTATGCTGCTGTAATTGACAACAGCTGTTGCTGAGAGTTGCGGAGGATAGACAGTTTCTAAGATAATCAGTTCCTAGTCCATTGGAGGCTTCGTTGATTAGCACGTGTAAGAGCATTTTGGATCAGGAGCCAGCGATGTCTGCTGAGTGCAAATGTGGTGTGTTATCTAAACTGTTTGACTTAGGCTCTACACTGCTCTGAAGCAAATAAGCTGTAGGTTTTGTGTGCTTTTTCTTCTGGCCCAGGAAAGGGCCCAAAGCAGTTATGTCTGTAGTCTATAAAAACACACATCGTTGGGTGATCTGTGCTTTCGGAGGAGGAGGAGGAGGAGGACTGTTAAATATGATAGAAGGAGTCGCTTGACTGTGTTTGGTTGTTATGTTGGTGAGACTTGAACTCTGGTTTTGACCTGCAAAAGGTATAGCTGGTACCATTTCCAGCTTTTAGGAAGATTGTTACTGAGGTGTTTGTTTTATTTAAGAATGTTTTTATCACTTAACCAAGTGACATTTTTCTGATGTTGCAACTTCTGTGATCAACTGCTTTCACAAAAAGGACTTGAAAATAATGTAGTTTGAGGTCCCCCATTGTAATCTAGCAATTCCTGCTCTTATTAATGACATTAAATAGAAGAAGCATGGTTTGTCTGAATCATACCTGAATCCATGTGTGACAGTCCTTGAGGAGAAACAGTTGACCATATTTATAATTGTGACAGCAAGAGCTGAGTTGGAGCAGTTAGTCAAACTACATCCATATCTTGGAGATGAACATTGAACATTTAGCATTTATCTTGCATAAAAGTTGATGAGTATTCTGCCTCTGTTAATGGTTAGATGTAGATTTCCCAAAAGCACTGACTCGTGACATGACCCGAAGTCTCTTTGGAGAATACTAGGAGGAATCAGGTGTTACTGATACTGAATTGAATACAGCAGAAATGAGACAGTACCATGGTGTTCTGTTTAAAAACCCCCAACATTATCCTTCTGTACTATTTAATTTGGAAGGTTTTTTGTTCTGCTAATGGGCTGGCAAATCGTTATTTTAGGTTTATTAAAGACCATTACTATCATGCTACTAATTAATCTAGTTGTGTATGTGAAAAGTTCATGTGCTTTCTGGAGTTGACTTGCATTAAATACTGCATCTATCTTAATGCAAGAGCATTTCACCTTAAATGTGTTGCAACATCAGTTCTTGTCTCAATGGGTTTGATTTCTGAACTTCTGGTGGGCTAAGCTTTTGTTTTTTTTGTTTTTTTTTTTTTTTAAGTGTATCGAGATACTGAGAATCTACCATCTACTTTTCTGGATGACTTGTTTCAGTGATTCATCTTTGCCACTATTTAAAAATAAGGCATGCAATTATTGTTTGAATACATTTGAATGCATCTGTCTTTCCTTAGTTCTTGTTATCTCATCTGAATTCTCTATCATATCAGACTGCCTTAAACTTGATTCGTCCCTTTGACACTGTGTTTTCACTCTTCTGCATGGTGGCAGTCCCTAGCATTTAAAGACACATACAGATTTTAAAATACATAGTTTTTAAAGAGCATCAACAGATCAAAGATTTGCTGGGCTGACAACTCTAGGACTCTGAGATAAGTTTAACAAGTATGCTGATTTAAAATGTTTTTCTCACAATGTTTTTTAACATCTGATCTGGAACATCTGCTTAACAAATGAGTTGGAAGGAAAATCAATATAATGTGATACAATTATACCACTTTGAATCTTTCCAACTATAGAATGAAAGTATTTATTGACTATTTTTGATCTGTCCTAACAGTTTTTAACACTTGTGCCACCTCTGTCTAGTTGGGCCTCTGTTATTGTTGAGGTGGTGTTTGTTACCAACACCCTTTGTGGTGTCATGGGTGGATGTTTTGTGTCTCTCACTTTCTACACTCTGCAACAATAGTTTATACTGATGGTGATCCAGCCTCCAATGTTCTACGTTGTTGATCCTGCTTATTTTTTTAATTTGCTTTTTATTTTTTTTTTATTTACTTGTTGAGGTTTTGAGAAACTAAGCTGAGCTGTAGCCAAAATTGTACAAGATTCTCCCTTTGGCTAGACGTAGAATTGCTTGACCAAAGATAAAATCCATTAGGGATGTTTCTGTTTTCCTGTTTTTCTAAGATTTTTCTTTCAGATTAATTTTGTTCATAACACTTTTTTCTTTCTGAAAGTTTGAAAACTCAGGAATATGAGCATTGTTGTGTGTTACATGTTTATATAAAACTCGGTAGTCTCTATTTGGCTATGTAATTTGATCGTGATCAGTAATTATTAGGCTATGTCCAGTGTCTACTCCAGTGATTTACTCATTGTAGCTATTATAATGGAATATATGATAATTCATTTGGTTATGGTGAGTGCTGTTAGAAAACTGTTACATATAGTTTTTAAAAAATGGTGTTTTTACTGTTGACAGCTTATGATCCTGAGATACTAGATTTCAGTATTAAAGACTTCAGTTTGACCTTTTTCTTTCAGCACATTAAAAAGTAGGGCTTACCAAAAGAAAAAATCCTACTCTTCTCTAGTTGGAGCTGGTGGTCTGTAAAAGTCCTCTATTATCACCACCTTCTGAGTGAGCTGGTGTATTTAACCCTTAGGCCCACATACAGTCAAGATCCATTGGTTCTGAATTATCAGGTAATGAATGTCTGAATGATGTTTCTTGAAACCTAGATTGTGCCTGCTTCATAATTATTGTTGTTTTCATGTAGTCTCTGGGTTTTACACAAGTGGGCTTTTGGCCTTTTCTTTTTCGTGTTGGGTGGTGCATGTGTGTGTGGTTGTGTGGTGTGCGTGGAGAATAGACCTGAATTTAGGGAAGGGATGGAAATTTTTGGAAGTTTTAAAGAATATTTCTGGAACTGTAGAAGTAAATTTTTGGCATTTAGACTTCACTGTAATGTTAGTGTAAGAATTGTAGTTGCTGTCAGATGAATTTTCATCCAGGCCATTGTTTTGTGACTTAGTGGCCAACAGCAGATGTTTTAAATGAAGTTACTTCATTTAAAAGTTACTGAAGTTACTTCCCAGTTGTGGATTAATGGCCATATCATGGAGCTTCTCAAATTCTTGTCAGTTTATAAGAGATTACAATGCTGACCCTGACTTTTGTTAGACATAATAATTTTTTTTGGTAGTTGATTTTATATAGGTGGATATTTTCAATATCCATGGTAATACGTAGTTATCTTACAAATTTTACAATGCTGTGTTTATAACCTACTCCCCAGTGTCATGCTCAGCACTCTCCTCAATTCTTAAAGAGTAGCTTAATGCTCTGTCATTACTTGAGCAAGTGATAATAATTTCTTATATGCTATGCTTTAGATCTGTTAACAAGCAGTTTGATTTGCCAGCATGCTGGCCATTTAGTTATACTCTGTACCTTCATTTATTTCACATAGTATTGATGAAGATGATTGTATTCTGGATCCTGGTATTTTCCATTAACAGTGGTGGATGTGACCAGTGGCTCCTGCATCCAGTATTATGTGGATAAGCACAACCTTTCCTCAGCCCTCTTTTTTTTCCTACCTGTCATTGTTCAAAGTAATGAAACATTTATATCTGGTGAAATATCTGTCTGTATTTTACTGATTGAAGTCTGACAGGCTGCAGTATAGTTATATTTTCAGATCTTCCCCAACAGATTCTCTTTCAAAATTAATATTATTCTCTTTAAAAGTTACTAGTTTTTTTATCATCTCTGCTTTAGAAGTTTTTGTAAGTGTTCCCACTGACCTTTCCCATGTAAGTTGGACCTCTTTTAAAACTAGAGACTTTCAAGCCTTAGGTGGTATGTTTCATGTTTATTTCATTATCATACTTATATCAGCATGCTTGCTTGCAGTATAAAACTGAATAAGAGGATCCAGTGTCAAGTTGATACTTTGATTTCTTGTACCTTGTTATTAACTAAAGTTTATCTGGGTTATTCATGATTAATGTTTAGTACTTTTGTTGAGCCTTTCATCTATAAATGAAAATAGCGTTAATATGTTTCAGTGAAAGTGACTTAGTCAAGGCCAAACAACAACTCAAAGGAAAAGATTCAGTAAACTCAGATTTTATACTATCTCGTCACTGTTAATACAGGAGTGCATTGTAAAATATTTAATAAATCTGAAATTTTAAATGCATTGGTTAAATGGGAGAAATTAAAAGTAATTTAAACATCTTAAATAGTAAGCAATGTAAAAAAAGTTTGGTAAGTAGAATGAAAGAATAAACATAGTAGAGAACCTGTTATATCTACTCTGAGCAAGATATAACTCTGACCTCAGCAAGTTCAGAAGAGGACCACAGAGATGACACAGAGAGCTGGAGCACCTCTGCTGTGAAGACAGGCTGAGAGAGCTGGGGCTGTTCTGTCTGGAGGAGAGCACACCAGGAAGGCCTTAGAGCAGCTTTCCAGGACCCAAAGGCGGCCTGCAAGAAACGAGGGATTTTTGTACAAGGGCGTGCATTGGATGGGACAAGGGGTGATGGCTTCAGACTGCAATAGGGTAGCTTTAGATGAGGTGTTAGGAAGAAATTCTCTACTATGAGGGTGGTGAGGCACTGGAGCAGGTTGCCTGGAGGACTTGTGGATGTTCCCTTCATGGATGTGTTCCACATCAGGCTGGGTGGGGTCCTGAGCAGCCTGGTGTAGGCAAAGGTGTCCATGCTCTGGGCTGGAGGGATTGGAACTAGATGATCTTTAAGATCCCCTCCAACTCAAAACAATTCTGTGTTTCTGTGATATAAGGAGACTAGCTCTAATGCTTATGGGGCAAATGGAAGTAAACATTTAGTACACTTCTCTTAATGTATACCTGATAAAATACCTGATGATTGTGCTGGGAGTGATAATGGCATTATTAATTTCTTTAGTGAGACGAGTGGCTCTCTGCTGATACTCATGTTTGTTTTTTATGTCCTGCTTCCTATAAAACTTACCTGTGCTTTCAGAACAGTGACTTGGACACTTGCAGAATATATAGCCTGTTACTTTTGTTGGCACCACATACTTAAAAAATATGTGGGAGCCTTGCTTGTTTTTCAGTTATTCATGAGAGAGTAACATAGTGTTTCTCCTCCTTTGGGCCTGATTTGTTTTGAATTCACATCGCTTACACTTAAGCCTATGATGCTAATAAATATACATATTTTGGGGAGAAGTTAATAAATTCAAATATGTAACTGGGCAATTCTTATACATATCTATATAGTTTGGTTTGGTTTTTGCAGGCTAAACGTGGTGCTGCTTGTGACAAGGTATTTGACAATACCTTTTAAAGTTCATTATACTCCATAACCTTTATGTACAATGTGTTTAGCAGTCTAGGCTAGTGGAACAAAGATTTGGACTCCTTTGAGCTGTAGATTTTCATGGTAGATTCACATTTGTATGTAAAACATGCACTGGTTGTTTCTGCCAGTTTCCATGGTTCATGAAAATATGTAGCAGATAATTTTGGAGATATTCTTTTATTTTCAAGTATGCAAAATTCTGGATACCTGTAAATTTGATTTTTGTCACCGGTTGAAACAACGAGTGAATGCAAGCAGAGCAAAGTGCAACAGGCAGGAAGTTGCAGACTTCCTGTAATAAGAGGAAATTCATGTCCCAGTCAGTGGAAAAGTTTCTTCCAAATATAAGTGGAATATGTGCATTGTGCATAAAAAACATTCCAAGCATTCAGTCAGAAGTTGGTGCCTTGAGAAAGAAAATGAAAGGAATCAAAAAACCATCATTTTAGATTGTTGAAGTGCCTACATTACAGTTAGGACTTGTTGAAGTTTTTTTTCAAGTCTACCTTTCAAAGGAAGCAGCTAGTGAGAATTAAATGAGACCATTTTATGAATGAGGGTAAATTTCGCCTTTTGTTTGTGAATTTACTTCACAATTTTCTGGAGAAACACATCATTGTGAAATGCCCTTTGAAATTTTATGTTGGTACTTGGCGTATTACTTTGGGTAAGTTTGTTTCAGAAGTTTTCTTTTCAAACTAAAAGTTCTTTCCTATATAGATTTTAAAAAAAAACAAAACTGTAAGGCAGTATAAATACTGTATGCTTGGTCACTTTCTCACAAGATTACCTTCCGGAGTCAGGATCAATTTCACTTAGTAGAAGGGTATTTTGATTTTTGGATTTGTGCTATAGTCCCAACTCTTACTCATTATACTTCCTGTGAGTCTTGATTTGCAGATTGCTCGATTTAGCTGTGAGATGATAGCTTAGGCTCCACTGCAAGTCAGGGAGTTGGAAAGAGATTTTAAGGGATAGATGGAATGAGATATGTCCAAGGTAGGATGTGCCTGCTGCATTTTCAGCTGATTGCCAGTTGCTTGTGGTCACTTTCATACTACACATTTTTCAGAAATGTATATGGACAAAAGCAGCTTGCTGATTGCTTTTGCTTCCCACCTTTTACCGCTGGCTGATTTGACACACCTTCAAGATAGAGTTTCAAACTTCAGTCTGCAGAGATGGAAAAGCTGCCCAGTCTTTTGTCTCTTAAAATTTTTATCTTGAGCCTTAGGTACATTCTTTGGGGTGAAGTGTGGGGAATTAACTACCTGAGATGAAATGAAACACATATTAGACAGATACAAGTTAACATTAATTCTTAATAGCTATAGATTATGATGATGATGTCAGACATCTATTTGGTGCAGTCATGCTGTCTTTACCCAAAATTCAGAATCAATTTATCACAAGGCTCAGTCCTTACAAAACTGAATGAGGAGGAGCAAAGGACAGCAGCTACTGTCACTGAACATAGAGCTCCACTTTGACATTTTGCACAGCTGGGATGGATTGAGGTGCACATACAGAATGAACAAGTGGATTGTCAGCTGTTGCAAATCCTGCTATGTTACTTTATTGAACTCCTGTGCACTCTGAAGCCTCAGTGATTGGAGAAAGTCCTTACTTGGTTTTTGTTACGTTAAACATTTTTGTTCTGGTTATCAGTGATTTTTTTATAAACTGTCAAAATTCTTGTATATTAGATGAAAAATATGTAGTTCTCTCTATAAGTCAATATTCAAGTATTCAAAACTGACATATGCCAGGAATTAGAGCGTTAGAGCTGTTGCTGTTTCATTGCTGTTGGGGGAGACTAGATTTTTACATTAATTTACAGTAATAGAGTATGATCAGTCATGGTTATAATTTCCACTGTGAGTAATTTTATCTGAGAAGAGGGCAAATGTGGGCTGAGTGAACATCATTTTACTACTTGTAACATCTTACCAAGATTGGGACAAAAGTGTATTGTTAAACTCATGCTATAATTCTTGTATGTTGACTGGAGTGCTTGGTCTTGTAGAGCTGCTGTTAATTATCATTTAGTCCCTAAGCATGTTAGATACCTCCTAATACAGATAGTCAGTCTTTTGCCAGTGTTTTGAATTAGCTTTCAGTGATACTTGGGGCATTTTCTGTTACACTCAAAATCTTCAGACTCATCCTGTCCTCCTCCAGAAGTAATGGATCACCTAGGTGAGGCCAAATGAGCTTGACAAAGAACAATGTGTGGATAGAAAGTGGATGACAAGGACTTAAATCAGTGGATTTAAGAGGAAAACCTTCAGCATAAAGCTTAATAACAGACCTTTTTTCTTTTTTTCTCTTTTTTTTTTCCTTTTTTTTTTTTAGCAAACAGCATTTATCATAGATCCCTTTTTCCATTTGCAGTTCTACTTTGCCCTATTGCTTGCAGCCATGGACTTTCATAAACATGAAAGAAGCTAGCATTCTTTTAAGATTCCACCTTCTGGAAACATGGAATAAAATCAAATCCAATGACACAGAAAGTGTGTTGAACTGGTCCTTACTCTTTTTTGTTATGTTTTTTTTACAGAATATGTCTCAAGATTTTGTTTGCCTGATTTTTGTGCATGTCAAGCACATGCTTCTGTGTTTTCAAGCCATGAGGAGATGCAGCTGCAACAGAAATAATTGTAGGGTGGTGTTGTGGTTTAGCCACAGTAGACAGCTCAGCGCCACATAACTGCTCACTAGAAAAGAAATGCGGGCAAGGAAGAACAAGTACACTACAACTCAAGATACAGCATTAGGTATTGAAATTGAGTGTATTGGCCCACTGTATTTGTAGAAGTAGTGGAAGACAGGCTTCTAAAGGGGTTTTTATTCATGTTGCCTTTCATTATTATATGGTGGTATGCAATGATAAAGATGCAAACAAGAAGAAGAATGTAAAATTGCTGATGAGAAGCTTGATCATTCAAGGGAACTGTCTTTACATTTACTGAAAACTTTGGCAACCAGTGGGATGAGCATTTTAGAAACTGCACTGCATGGGTTGACTGGGAGGCAAGTTAAATCTCATGAGTAAGTGGGGTAAATGAGAATCTTTGATGTATAGGCAGGTTGACTCTTATATGTATAGGTCTTATACAAAACAACAAGAAGAATGACAAAGTTTCAGATGAGATCTGAATGTATTGGAAAATGAAGAGGAGCTGATTTAGATCTTGTTTTGAACCTGAGCGGTAAAAATGGTGACAGAGATGTATTTGATAGTGAGAGGGAAAAGTGGTCAAGGATTTCTCATTTATCTCAAACATTCAATTTAGTTTGGAAAGAAATATATCTGAAGCAGTACATTGTATTAAGCTGACACTCTTTCTGATGTGCTCTGTATACCATCTACATTATTTCATCTGAATAAAAAACCAAAACTACTCAAGTTGTCAGCAAGTCTCCAAATTGCTAATATGGGATTTCAGCTAATGTTTCTTACACGTCTTGACCAGACGTGTCAGGCCAGACTATTCAGGTTAACTTCAGAGTAAGTGAAGGTTGGGTAGCAGTTTCATTTTTTCAGTGTGAAAGAATTTATCTTTCAAAGTCCTGAGTTACATTTTGCAATGATTTCATCATTGCAATGTATCCTGAACTGACATCAGTAAATTAACTGACATTTCACTTGAGACTAATTCCTGTTTACAGTTAAGAATTTTGCTTGGTGAAATGTTCTGGCCATGCCAATTTTATTCTTGTTCATTTTGCTTAGTTTTGAAGGAACTGAAACCACTGTCAATTCCAGAATTTTGTTTTAGTAGCTTGTAATAGGTTTGTCATGATTCATTGCTATGTCTGTTTATATCATCCACTGGATACTGTGACTTTCAGTGTAATCCCTCTTGATATACTAACCTCTTTTCTATAACTTGAGATACCTTTCTATAGTTTCACTAACTTAACTGAATGTTTCAAAGTATTTTTACTTTCATGTGACATTCGCCTTTTTCTGAGGCTGAGGCCTCAGAAATTGTCAATTCCTCTCAAAGTCCCTGCCACCGTGTGATACAGTGACTTGAAGTTACAGGTAAAAGACGACAGTGAAGTGAAAATGAAATGCAAGTAGGCTTTCTAATTGCCTGTACAGGTAAACAAATGAAAAAAAAAATCTAAGTAGTGTCTGTCATCTTGCATAAGTGAAAAATGGTTTCTCTTCCATGCTGGACATTTGCTTTCATATCTTCCTTTCAGAGCTCTAGCTGTGCCATCTGTCTTCTTCAGTGTTTCTGAAGTGGACTATCTTAGAGCAAGGCTCAAAGTTCAACACCCTGCTGTAACCTCTGTTGTCTATGACAGCTGGTCACAGATCATCTGACTGCCCTGAACTGTGCTAGGCATTACTGCATCCATGGGCATGTATAAATTACAACAGTCCTTGAAAGACTAATTATTTTATTAATACTGTGATAAAAGAAAAAGCCTAAATAAAGAAACCCTCAAACTTCTGTGTCCTAAGCTGACCTGATCTCTTGAGAGTTGCTTTGTGACCTCTCAAATATAAAAGGTCTGACAATGAGTTAGCTGCCCCTTATTAGTAATGCAGTTGCATCTTGATGGTGGAATGGCTCTAGGTATAGAGGGAATGACAGTGACAAGGTGAGATTGAAGCTGAAGTTTTGTTTCCCTCTGCCCATTTTAACCTTAATTTGAAATGCCTTTCTGCAGAAATAGGACAAGTTGTTGGTAATCATGAAATGCTCCTCAGTGTCTGCCTCATTGTGTGTATTGTGATCCCACCAAATGACATTTGGCAGGAAATCTAAAATGAAATGTGTATCACCAAGTATAAGCAAATAAACCCCAATACTGTACTAGGTTGGAATAGATACATCTGAATTTAGTGCCAGTCTATTGACTATGCACAGCATAAGTCTTAGACTCAACATGGCTTAAAACAATCACCTACACTTTGGTCAGTTGGATGTCCTCTGATGGTGTTCTGCCCAAAACTGAATTCTCTTTTTGATTTGATTTTTTCATTATACACCTGATTATCACACATTTTAATGTTCAGTAAGACTGGTGTAAGGCCAGTTGGTAATGTGTGGCTGACTAGGAAAAATGTTTTTCATTCATTAATTGAAATAGTCATACATGTACTTATGCATATTTGACCACTCAGCTGTGGTGAATCTTATGTCAGTCAATCTGTCTTGCTTATGACAGTTCATGAAACGTGTTTCAAGTTCTGCCTGTTCTCTTAATTCTCTTGAGAACTAAAAAATAAGAGAAGTTGTTTATTTTTTCATTTACATCTCTTTCATAAAGCCATGGTAGGTGCTGGGAGATTTTCAATATTTAGTTGGTATAAGAGGTTCTGTGCATACATATAAGCATTTTAGAATTCTATATCAGATATGTAAACCTCATCTATATGCATAGTATTATAAGCAAATTATCTCTTTGCTTTCGATGAATCTTGATCTTATGAAGGTGTCTGGAGCATTCAGGCCAGAAAACTGCTGCCATTCCTAAACAGCATCGAAATGTACATGGGAAAAAAAAGCCAAGAATGTGTTCACCACATGGGCTCTCTTTACCTATGCTGGTACTGCTGCCATAGGTCGTTAGGAATTTCCTACAGTCCTGTAGTTGGATTGCAGTTATTATCAGGGAAAAGTTCTTCACCCAGAGCGTGTTTGAGCACTGGAACAGGCTCCCCAGGGAAGTGGTCACAGCACCAAGCCTGACAGCATCCAAGTGTTTGGACAGCACATTGTGTGATTCTTGATGTGCCCTGTGCAGGGCCAGGAGTTGGACTCATTGATCCACGTGGGTTCCTTCCAAATCAATATATTGTACAGTTCTGTGATTCTAAACTAAAGTCTGCTTGTTAGGCATTGCTGACCTCAGTGACTGATTTGTGGATAAAGGCAGTGTTGTGGCAGCTGGTTCTGTATTACAGCTAATGAAGTGGTCCATTCTTAGATTTGAACTGTGAGAGCACAACAAAGTTTTGAAATTTGCAGAAGTAAATTAGACCTGCATTTATTAAGAACTTTGTACCTTAGTTTTAATTCTGCATCTTACTCACTTGATCAGGTTTACAGTCAGTGAAGTGGGAATTTTTATTCAAGGAGTCTCTAGTTCAGCATGTGGAATAAAGGGGGATGAATGAATAACTAGGGCTTTGAGTGGTTACTGGCTAATAATTAAGCACACAGCTATCTTGATAATCCTTGAATGATGTAAACTTCACATTGTCTTGTTATGTGACTAGTAGCTAGAGATGCAGCAGATTTAATTTTTCTTTTTAAGATCATGTGAAATTTGTATTCAGAGTAGAACTCTTTTGACCCTGAAGATAATCCCATTTAATAAAAAAATACTAAATTCACATTACATTTTCTAAGGTATTTATGTATTTTACATTAGTAAAAGTATGGAAGATTGGTAAATACAAGATATAAAAATTACATGGGCATTATTCCTGCTGTTTATGGTTGACTTGGCTTTGTGTTTACATTTTGGATTTTAACTTATCTCATTAGGTGAGCTGTTTTCTTTTTATAGTAAGTGTTGTTTGTATTGTGTGCGCAAATTTATGGTTAAAAAGTGTAAATTTAAAGTATTTGTCTTGAATGCCATCACATGGCATGTATGGGACAACCCCATGATCAGACCCAGCCAGTATGTGTTTATGAAAATCAAGTCCTATTTGACCAACCTGATCTCTCTTTATGACAAGGTGACCTGTATACTGGATGAGGGAAAGGCTGTGGATGTTGTCTACCTAGACTTTAGGCCTTTGTCATTGTTTCCCACAGCATTCTCCTGGAGAAACTGGCTGCTTGTGGCTTGGATAGGCAGATGCTTCACTGGGTAAAAATGGGCTGGCTGGCCAAGCCCGGAGAGTGGTGATGAATGACATTACATTCAGCTGGTGACAGATCACAGTGGTGTCCCCAGAGCTGAGTAGTGGGACAAGCCCTGTTTAATACCTTTATCAAGGGTATGGATGAGGGGATGGAGTGCACCCTCAGTAAGTTTGCAGCTGACACCATGTTGGGCAGGAGTTTTGATCTGCTGGAGGATGGGAAGGCTCTGCAGAAGTATCTTGACAGGCTGGGTTGATGGGCTGAGGCCAATGGCCTGAGTTCAACAGGGTCAAGTGCCAGGTCCTGCCATTGAGTCTCTTCACCCCCAGGCACTGCTACAGGCTGGGACGGAGTGACTGGAAAGCTGCTCAGTAGAAAAGGACCTGGGAATGCTGGTTTACAGCAGCTGAACGTGAGCCGAAGTGTGCCCTGGTGGCCAAAAAGGCCACTGGCATCCTGGCCTGTATCAGCAGTAGTGTGGCCAGCAGGAGCAGGACAGTGATTGTCCCCCTGCACCCGGCCCTGGTGAGGGCACACCTCGAATCCTGTGTAAAAGAAACACGTTGAGGTCTGGAGTAAGTCCACAGAAGGACAGTGAAGCTGGTGAAGGGTCTGGAGTGCATGAGGAGTGACTGAGGGAGCTGGGGTTATTTAGGCTCTAGAAAAGGAGGCTCAGGAGAGCCTTATTGCTCTCTACAGCTGCCTGAAAGGAGGTCGTGTGCAGGTGGGGGTTAGTCTCTTTTCCTAAAGAACAAATGATGGGACAAGAGGAGACACCCTCAAGTTGTCCTGCAGAAAGTTTAGATTAGGTTTTAGGAAAAATTTCTTCACCAAAAGATTTGTGAAGCACTAAAATAGGCTCCCAAGGGAAATGGTTGGGTCACCACCCCTGGGGTATTTAAAAGATGCATGGATGTGGCCCTTGGGAACATGGTAGGCTTGGCAATGTTAATGATTGGATTTGATGATCTTAAAGGTCTTTTCCAACCCAAACAATTCTATTCTGTTGAAATGAAATGTTTGTAATGGCAAGCATTCTGGATAGGTAGCCTATGCCATCTTTTTCTGGCAAGGATATGATGTCATGAAATTATTTTACTATAAAGTATTGTGTAGCATGCTGTACATTACTGAAAACAGCTTTACTAGTGGTACAGAGAATTACTTCAGCGAATTATTGTTAAAACCTTGTTCACTTCTTTACAGTATATATTCTTTTCTATTTCTATCATTTTAGAGGAATTCTGTTGTCTTGCTCTGCTGTTCTGAAGGCATTTGTCTCTGTTACCAAAATTAATTGATCAGGGGGTCAGAGGAAATATCTGTTGGTTGCCTGCATGGTTTTGCTCCTTGCCAAACAATACGCTTATTATCATTATGAATTCTTACGTAAAATGGATAATAAAGTGCTGGTACAGCTAAGTGAAGTAATTCATTACTTTCCAGATGCCTACTAAGCACTTAGTTCCTGAAGTCAGATATTGGGGTCCTGAGCTTCTGGATGCTTAAGATTTGTTCCAGGAAGACAAAATTGATTTGTACTTTTAAGTCCTGAGTGACTTCACTGTTGATGTCAGTGATGGAAAGACCTGCAGCTAAACAAACTTGAACTGACCAATACAGTTATAATCAAGATAAATTTACTGGAGGTGAGAGGTGGAAGAAGACATTGTGCAGCAGTCAGTTAAATTAAACTATTGTCTGTCCAGTGTTTCTGGCTCTGATTCCAGTCATTAACTTAATTTCTGCTGTTACTCTTCTATGGGGCTTGTGATATCTGCAGTACGTAAAAATTAGTTTCTTTTTTATGGGTTAAAATTTTACTTCAAATAAATTTATGTCTAAAGTAAACATTGATGAATCTGATTTTTAATGAATATGCAGAAATCTTAATAAATACACTATAAAATTAACTGAAACATACATTGAGAGGCATTTAGTGAATGTAGACTTTTTACAAAAGGAATGAGAAGACTTATTTAAGATACAGGTGGTCATTCTGAGAATCAGGAGTTCAGGAAGGATAACTTCTGAACAATAAACACAGTATTTTCAATTACCTTTATTTAAATTAAAAACATAAAAATCATGTGTTTTAAGGCTGTTAGTATTTAAATGGAATAAATTTTTGATTCTGATCTGTTCTGTGAAGTGTTTTATCTTGAAGTCTTGTGGGTAGCACTCCAATTTCCATGTGACTAATAAAATACAGATAGTCTGGAATTTTGTCAGTGAACAAATACGAATTATTGTTCAGATGCAGAGAGTGAAAGAAAATGTGGGTTGAAAGCTGGTTAAAAATTTGAGAGTACTGATACTGGAATTTAGGCGAGAGAAGAAAAAATAAGATTAGTTAGGAAAACCAGTCCTGTGGTTGCTTATGGGCCTGGGTCATGTACATTTGCCTTGCTAATGCTTTTTTTAGTGTGATTAAAAACTTCCAGAGCTCATGACATCAAAAAATTCATTGTATGGAAAAAACTAAAACATTCCTTATTGTTGGCTTCAGTGTTATGTTTGGCTTTGAAGAAACTGACTTGTTTTACAGTTTCAGTCAAAGATCAACGCAATCATTTGAGCCTTGACTTTTTCTTCCAGGAGTCTGACAGAGCTGGCGGCATTTTCGTCTGTCAGGCTTTTGTTGTTTAAAATCAACTCTTTGACTCACTGACACTGTAATGAGGAGTAAACAAGCCCTATTTCTTTGCGACAATTTGTAGTATGTTTTTAGTAGATTCTGAATTTAGCAGTGCTGGTTTAACAGTTGTTAAATCATGTAGCTGTAGTAAATTCTTTACTAGTGGTAATAATTGAGTTGAGGAAATTAGTTTCACAGCCCCCTGTGGAGGGGTTTGTCTTTGGTCTTGGTATTGTTGGCTTTGGCCCTCCATTGCTACCTGTCTGCTTGCTTCACAGTGCCATCTTCCCAGTTCTCCTCTTGCATTTAACCCCTGCTTTGTGGTAACAGGATTTCAAGTGTCCTGCTTGGCCTTTTGTCCCAGTGATAAATGTTTTAGATAATTGCAGGGCAACGTGTGCTTCTGATCATACATGAATGAGTGTTCTAACATATAGGGCTTAAAAATATGTCTGAGAATAGGTGCTCAACTGTGCCAGCGCAATTTAGAGGATGCGGTGTTGCTGAGAAGCAAAGGTTTAAATTTCATGTAATTTCTCTAATTAGAGAATGCCACAGTGATGTCCCTTAAAATCAAGTTAAGAGTCAACATTTACAAGTACTGATCCTATCTAGCAGGTATGTAAATATCTGAAGCCTTCGGTATATCTTATGTTAAAAAGAAGACAGAACTTTGTGTCTTGGAGAACCTACAATAAAAATTAACCTAAAATGAGAAAATTATTTAATTCAAGATTCCATTGATTTTTTGTTCTGTGTTCTAACCAAAGAAATGGTATTTTTGTTTACTTCTTGGTGGTTAGTTGCTGTCTATTCAGCATGCAGCTTATTCTTCATTGATATTTTTAGCAAATCTGAAGGTTATGAGAATTAGGTAGCAAGAGTTAAAGGAAAGTTATTTTGACATAATTAAGGAAATTTGACTCTTGTATTCCACATTCCATATGAGATGAGCTTAAGCATTTTTTCCCATGATTTTTCAGTACTTTTATACAGTTATTAATTAGTGCTAAAATCTATCACCAACAAATTGTGTGTTCAGAGTATGAAACGGGTTACCTGCTTATTTATCTGGAAAATAATGTAGTTACCCTTCTCCAGGATTTTGTTGGAAAGTTTTAGACAAGGAAGTAATAATCTCTTTGGGATGAGGAGAAGAAAAGCCTTCTTCCATGCATCCCAAGGTTAATATATTTAAGTTGGTCTGACATAAATTAACCATATATGTTCTTTGATTTGAGGTTCTGTTAAGAGTTCATGCAAAAATAAGTTTTTTACTCAGTGAGCAAAAAGGCAGGAAGGGAAAAAAAGTTGGAAACACTAAGTCAAGAAAACTCTTGCATGAGGGGACGTTGCCATTGCCAGCACTTGAGGTTTTTGACTACTCCCTCAGTGGCAGAGCAGTTGCATTGGTCGTGGGAGATCGGATTCAATGAAGTCCTTTTTCACCAGAGTTATCTTGTAACTGTTACTTCTAGATTGCTGCTGGACATTTTGGGTATGACTTGCTTATAGTCTCTTGTCTAATTAAGTTTCCCATTGTGGAAATTAGAAATTCACCAAGACTGAAAATGGAATTCAGGGGACCTACTAACGGGTAAATATTGTAATTGTGAGAGAGAAGATTAACATTTAGCATTTCCCTGACAGTGTGCATTTTTATCTGAAGTGAGGCAGGGATAAAAGAGTGCAAATGGCTGCTCTAAATCAGAGGAGGGATTGGCTTCTCCCCTTTATGTCAGTCCTCAAACCAAGTGCACCATAATACAAAGAGAGTACTACTTATTTTCATCATAAGGTTCTTTTTGATTGCAAACTGCCTTTGTAGATTAAATAAGAGGTATGATCATTGCCAAACTGATCAAACTGGAGACTAACAAAAGGTGCAGCTCATATAGTTAATTTTCTGTTCCACTGTTTGCTGTAACTATAGGAGAGTATAACTGTGTTGAGTTGAATCAGCTTTAAAAGGCATTGGTACAAGTATGTTTTATTAATCATCAGTTGCTACAGCTATTGAAGGTTCTATAAAGAAAATAATGAGGGTCCTGAATTAGAGGGAGCACAACAAACTTTTAATTTAGTTGGAAACTTTAATTTTGTTGTTTTCAGGTCATATTGGAGCCTGAAATATCTAATCTGTAGTGCCTAAAGATGAAAGAGTTTCTTCCCTTGTAGAAATTAGATACACAGTTGCTGCTGGAAGCATTTTATCCACTTCCATTCTAACATTTGGAGTTCTTTTCTTCTATATTATAAGAACTTAAATTCTATATCTCATTCCATTGATGAAGTCCTAACCCTGGTTTAAATATTTTCAACAAACAGAAAGAGGTGAGTGCAGTATTGTTGCATCATGCAAAATACTAATTTGTTTTAATGAGAGATTTAGTTAAAGGAATGTAAATAGTGAATGTGTACAAAATATATCAACAGTCCCTACATAAAACAACAAAAACTGATTTTTGGATATTGAGATTTAATTCAAATATGTAATTTAATACAGGCATAATGATCTTTTAAAGTCAGTAGTTAATGTTTCATAATAATGTTAATTCTGTCTCTTTTCAAGTACTTTATGTAGAATAGTATACTACTATGTAATTTATTACCTATAGGATTCCCACTAATATCCTTTATCTTGAAAACATTATGAAATTTTCACAATTGTATGTTCCAATGTCCTTTATGTTTAGATTGTCAAAAAAACCCCAAAAAACAGCAACAACAACAACAAAAAAAAAACAACCAAAAAAAAAAAAACCAACCCCAAAAATGAAAAGGCCAGGGATTTCATTTTTCCTGCTTAGCCCCAGTTGAGGCAACTTCTCTTGTTGAGCAATATTACTGCTGATTTAAATGTTGACATTTAAATTTCTGTTAGTTGAATCTTTCCTTGTCTTTGCTGTTCTATAGTATGCTGACAAAATTACAGCATTTTTAACAATTAATCCATTTTCCAGGTAAAACTGGCTTTCATCAGCCTTCTAATTCATCTGAGTGTTTTAGAAGATAAAGCAATGTCTGACATTTGCTTTTGTGTTTTGAAGACCAGCTATTTCTACCCTTTTATATTTTAAAGTGAAGCCCTGATTTTTCTTTCATTAATAGCCTCTTATACTATAAATCTAATCCATTTTGGGATTTGAGTTAAAAAACTTCTCCTGATCTCATCTTAGTGGATAAACCAACCACTTTACAGAGTGTTTGCTAACAGAGGTAGCTGTTTTATTGATGAATGTGGAAAAAGCATATAGTCCAGTGCTTTGTTCCATTCCTCTAATTTATGACACTAGTAATAATAGATGATGAATGAGATATCCAGAACATTAATAAATTATCTGAAGATGTGTACTAAATCAAAGAGGAGGAGACTAAGAAATAATCTCATATAATGCCTCCAAGAAAAGTAAGCTAATTCCAGAGTCATTTATTCAGCAATATGCAAAAACCCTGAGAAATTTGTTGAAATTGGACTGCTATAGTTAGTATGAGATTAATATAACTCAGCATTTCAAATGTGCTATTATAGACATTTGGATCGCCAGTTTCAGGTGGCAGGAGATGGAAAACTTTCAGACTAAAATCACTCTTAAATGTTTAAGTTAAAATGTTGAGTTTAAGCATGTTTAAAATAAAACCCAGCAATTTTGCCCTACAGTGATGATACTTCCATCTTCTTCCCTAAATTCATGTATCCACTAACAGGATTGAAATTTGCAGCAGTTTTCTGCTGTGGTTTGCATTCGGTAACTTGATGATTCTGTGTAAAATAGTTAGTTGTTCAAAGAGAAACTGTGCAGCCTTTCGTTTCTCTTAGCACTGGATTTCTGTGTTTTGTCCATTTGGGTGCCACGAGGCATGGTTCTCCTGGTGATACTGGGAGTCTCAAAATGAGTCTTCATGTCAGAAGAGGCATTTGGCCACTTAAGCAGTGTTCATGTGCCACTTTGTTATAGACAGGCTGCATCCAAGTAGTGGGCTGGTTTAATGCAAGCAAACTAATGTCATTCTTATTAATCTGTTCCTTAATGTTATCAAGTCCATTGTAATTCAGTCACCATGATAAAGTAGAGTGACATTTAGGGAGGGCAGGTATTGGTAGAAATGAAACATCTTTGAGGTGGTATAACGTTTTCTGTTATACAAATTGACAGGGTTTTTATGATTGTGATTTTTATCACATCTAGATAACCTGTGTGTGGACTTAGATAAATTTGTCATCAAAATGATCAATATTTTCTTTTCTCCTCCCTCTGTTCCTATTTTTTGGTATTTTTCCTTCAATGCCTTGCACCTTTGCTGGACCTCATATGTCTGTACCAAATTGATGCAGCTGATTGAGAATATGTTTTTTCTTTATTGAGGTTATACAGTGAGTTTCAAAGTAGTAAAATGTTTTTGGTATGAAGTCAACAAAACATCCTAAAGACTATATTTTCTACATCAAGGACAATGGAAGACCCTTATCCCTGATGATTTTTGATCATATCTGATCAAATATGATCACCTGTGGGTACAGATAACTAAGCTTAGCTACTAGTTGTATTCAATGTACCCATTTTCATGAATATTTGTTCTGCATGAAATAGTGCCAGAGGACACATTACTGTGCAACAGGGGCAGTATAGCAAGTGGTTTTCTATATTTCGTGGATTCAGGTTCACATTTGTGACTTAAGATTTTGTGTAGACTATTGGATACTAAGCCACTGATACTGAACTTCCAGATTTTTTTCACTCCACTGTCCCTGTCAAAATCCCCTTAATATTTTCAGTGATCTGGATGGTGACTTGCAGTCTCTGAACTCATGTTTGTCTTAGAACTGGACATTTTTTAGGTGCACTATTTCCTCATTTCCCAGAATGGGTTTTACTGGTCTTCTTTCTACACATAGCCTTAATTTAACATTTAACTGTGAAATTTATTGTAATTGCAATTCTTCATATAAAAGTTGTCATCAGGAAGTATCACCAATTGCTTTCTATTCTTTGTTTGCTCTCAGTTTTTAGTAAATACAATGAGTATTGTTAATCATATGCTACTTCTAATCATCTGTCTACAAGATGAGCAATTAACATACTGTTTAAAAATAGTGAGTATTATAAATATTATATTTATAGTGAGTAAAACAGTATTTTCTTTTGCTTGTACTTTAATCTAGGTTTAGGCATCTTGTGAAAATGTTTATATAAATTGTAACTTAAATGAATCAAAGAATATCCCGAGTTGGAAGGGACCCACAGGGTTCATCAGGTCCAATTCCCAGCCCTGCACAGTACAGCCCCAAGAGTGTCATCATGTACCTGAGAGCGATGTCCAAATGCTTCTTGAGCTCTGTCAGGCTTAATGCTGTGACCACTTCCCTGGGGAGCCTGTTCCAATGCCCAGCCACCCTTTGGGTGAAGAACATTTTTCAGATATCCAGACTAAACCTCCCCTGACACAACTCCAGGCCATTGCCTCAGGTCCTGTCGCTGGTGGCCACAGAGAAGACATCAGTGCCTGCTTCTCCACTTGCCCTTGCAAGGAAATTGTAGCTGCAGGTCCTCCTTCAGTCTTCTCCAGGCTGAACAAACCAAGTGACCTCAGCTGCTTTTTGTATGCCTTCCCCTCAAGACCCTGCATCCTCCTTGTGTCCCTCTGCACTCTCTAATAGCTTTATAATTTTCTTCTATTGTGGTGCCCAAAACTGCACACAGTATTCAAGATGAGGCCACCCCAGCGCAGAGCAGAACAGGACCATCCCCTCCCTTGCCCAGCTGGCAGTGCTGTGCCTGGATGCACCCCAGGACACTGTTGACCCTTCTACTGCCAGGGCACTGCTGATTCATATTCCATTCACCACGGCCCAGGACCCCCAGTCCTTTTCCACTGGGCTGCTGTCCAGCCTCTCATTCCCCAGTTAGTCCATACGTCCGGGGTTGCCATGTCCCAGCTGCAGATTCCAGCATTTGCCCTTGTAAATTGTCATTCAGCTGGTGATTGCTGAGTCCTTTAATTTGCTAGGATGGTTCTGCAAGGCCTCTGTGCTATGGAAGGAGTCAACAGTTCCTCCCAATTTAGTGTTGTCAACAAACTCAGTTTGCATTTGAGTCCTGCATCCGAATAATATATGAAGACACTGAAGAGCATTGGCCTAAAATGGAGCCCTGAAGAACCCCACTAGTGACTGATTGGCAGCTTGGTGTAACCCCATTTACTGTGATGTAAATGAATGTGCCATATTTATTAGTCAGATCAGGACTTCTTTGGCTCAGTCAGCCCATAAGTAATTGTTAAATTTTACTTCTATTTCTTCATAGCTGACATTGCCAGGTTTGTAATTTTTAACAGTCAAGTTCAAAGAGAAGTAGGGATAGAAAACATTTTTAGAAACTAGGAATTATATCTGTTTTCTAAGTTTATTAGATATTTACATGTAAAACATATATGTGGATTTTATTAGCATATTTATCTTATATTTCCCACTATTTTCTTCTGGCTGATTATATTGGAGTTTCACATATAAGTATAGGATTTTTATTTCTCCTTTCCATTTATCTTAAGGTCTGCCTCAGCTACAAAAGTTATAAACCTTACAGTGAACCACCTTAAGATGGTTAACTCATAGCACTGAATTGTAGCAGAGAAGCCAGGGTCTTTCTGCTCTTATATCTGTGGTGTTCAAATGGGGTTAGCGATTATAGTAGAATGTATTTCCTCTTTCTGCAGACCTGCAGACTTTCTCATTATGTTCAGAATTAAAACCAAGATCTGTTGAAGGCCAAGAAGTTGTTTCCCAGTGAGGGAAAGATTGAAGAGAATTTATTTGCCTTACTGGTATCTGTCATGCTGGCAAACCTTAGTTTAAGGAAAACAGCTATTACATAAGCAACAAAATCCCATCATATATTCACTAACTTTCTCATTATGTTCAGTGTGAAATCAAGACTTGTTAAAAAACAGAGAAGTCCATTAAAGAGTGTTTTAGGGGTTAAGGTGCTTATTCATGGTTGTCCAATGTTACTTTGAGTTTCTTCTGTTCCTGGTCCATTGCAAGAACTTGAATAAGCATTGTGTATCTACATGAGTGTGCTAGTGTCTCTTTTTGGTGTAGAGAATGTCTCAGAATCCTATAGTGGATAAATCTCACTTGAAATTAATTGGAGCTACCAGACAAAAAGAGAATAGTAGCAGAACTTACAGTATATAAAGCTCACCTGAATAAAAGCTGAATAGCCTCTGCACCTCATTCAGTTATTAATAGAAAATTGAAAGATTCTGCATTTTGCAGAAATTAAAATATCTATATTGGTATTAAAATATGCTGAGAAAGGGATCCAGCAGCCCTTGCTTTATCAAAATTGGTACATGATCAGTTAGTACAGTAGCAATTACGGCCTAAATTGGGAGAGCCCTTCTACAGAACCAGACATGATCTGATCTTTGAGAGTACGATGCAATATCCACTTGTTTTTATTAATAGACATAAAGAACAAAAACTGTTAATTGTGGAAGGTAATGATTGCACTTTGTATAATCTTAGAAGATAGTAAATTCTTCACTTGAAAATGTGTGCAATTTTTAATTTCTTATTTTATGTTTCCAGAAATAGGGCATCCAAAAAAAAATTTTAATTGCAAAGTTTAAATTTTCAGCCATGTAAAAAGCCAAAACAAAATAGTTCATTTAATATATTTAGTGATGACAACAGAGGAACCCTTTGGCCTTAAGCATGTAACTTGAAAAATAAGGATCTTAAATGTAGTGTTGTACTCTGTCATATATATGACTTCTGGGGGCTTATTGAAATCTAGAAATGCATGGCTAAGGTTCATTGAAAAAGAGAAATGAACTTTTAAGTGGCCAAATGTGAATATTAAATAACTGCAAACTACTTGTTTGCCCAGTACAATTAAGTATAAATTATCTTTCATCAATTCTACTAAATTGACAGTGCATTGTTTAGATAAATTTTAAACACAATAGAAGAGTGTCTGTAATTTGAAAATTAAATTTTGTTACCAAAATTAAGATTTCTTAGTTTGGAGTACTTCCAGGTTAACATATTATTGAGAAGTTCCCATTGAATGCTGCAGATCAGTACAATGAAGGGTTAATTGTGAAAACTGATATAAATTTTATTTTCTTATAAATCAAGAAGTTGGTAAAATGTACACTTACCATTGATCATTAGAATACAAAACTATCTGTTAAAATCAATTAACATGCATATCTGATGACTGATTGTATAAATATGAAAGTCAAATAATTGTAATCGTTAACCATGGCTTCAGGTCATATGAGTTGTCAGCTCAAAAAAAGTAGAGGAGAAGGAGGTTGATTTGCATATATTTAATGTGGCATGCTGTACATGTGGGAATTTGAGATAAACCTTTGCTGGTAATCTGCTTGTTTTTATCTAAAAATCGACTAGGAAATGTGGGTCATAACAGTAAAATAAGCTATGTCTTGTATTGATAGGAGTTGATTCAGTAGTTTGGGATTTAACATTTTGCTATGTTTCAATATTTTAGAATTGATTTTTATCTTAGAGACAATTGAAAGAAGCTGGTTAAAAAGTTATTTAGAAATACTCAAAGTTTTTACCAAGAACATACTCAAAATTATCCTATAACATTGTAGGACTGAGTTACTTCTACAGTTTTTGGTTAGACTTATCAATATGTTAAAAAACTTATCAATATGTAAAAAAACCACTTTTTTACTTTTTATTATTTAAAAAATCAGATGCACGTAAAATTTGTATGAAGTACTGTACTGCGTCACAGAAGTATCTTTCTATGTGAAGTGGGCCAAACAAATAATATTTAATTAAACTGATCAATTGTAATAAATAGAAGGAGGAAATTATGGCACAAGAATGAACCTTGTAGTATTGAAATACTTATGCATTATATAAGTTTCTATATATAATGAACAATTGTAGGTTTCTTTTATTTATTTTTTTCGTTGATAATGCTAAATATTTTGTATAACTTTATAACAATTCCAGGAATCCTTGAGAAGTGGGTCAGAATGTAGTGGCCAGTACCTTACGTTAGTATAATCTGGTTAGCATCTCTGTCCAGCCTTTTTCTTTCTCCCTGTGTTTACTCCTGAGTATTAAAAAAAAAAAAATCCCAAATATTGATATTACATGGCAATCTCTTTCCAAAATTTCTGTTTCCTATATTTCCCTGTTTCCTGTATTCCTATATTTCCTATATTCAAAGGAAGCAAGCAGCAGTATGTGGTTTCTTTTGGTCTGATTTGTGCCTTCAAACTAAGAAACTTTCTGATAATGGCAATATCAAAAGGAGGAAAATGAAATAGCTTTGTTGCTCTGTCCTTTTACTGTGTGCCTGATTTATAATTTTGCCATTGTAAATATTTGAAATTTGTTCTTAGATGTAGGGTACAATCCAGTTCCTTGAGTGCCAGCAAGGGAGCCTCCCCGTTGTGGCACAGCTTCCCAGATTGGGCAGAGTAGAGAATGCACGTGATTACTTGATTTTTGTTGTTCTTCTCTGTGAAGTACACCTGAACATCAGTGCCTTCTGCTTTAGTCTTCTGTTGACACATCTTCCTCACGATCTGCATGATGTAAGGCACCTATATGATGTTTGAGGGCTGGAGGGGAAGAGGACCAGCTGGCAGAAGAAAGGAAGGGAACCAAATTCAGTTTCTGTCTTTGTCTTTTTGTGTAGGGTGGAATTTGCATGTGATTGCAAGTGGGGGAAAAGGTGGCAGTATCCCAAGCCATTGGCTGGTTTGGGTCCCTCTTTTAATAATGTACATGTCTTATTTGAGCAGATTATTATGACCCTCCAGCACAGACAGAAGTAGTTGTGTGAGGAGGTGAGTTCTGTAACCACAGATTAGAAGCTCAAATTAGACATTAAAGTAATTAAAAAATGAGTAAGTTTTAAAAAGAAAAGAATTGGATTTAACATGTCAGTAACTGTAATTACAGTTTTAGCTCTACTGTAACTCATCGGTGAAAAATCACTGCTACCAGAGGCTCCAAAGCTGCAGATGAATGCTCTGTGAATAAATGGTTCTTCCTATAGAAGGTCTGATTCCAGAACCTCCAGAGCCATTGTGCGTCCCAGTGATCCTCAAAGTGTTTTAATGAGTGAAAGTATAGGCTGCTTTTACAATAACCCATTGCTTTTAAAAAGAAGCATTTGGGATATATATGATTTTTTGGGGGGCTGGATGGGATTCAGAGATGTGGTGTGGGAATGAATTGTTATTTTCAAAGAGAAATCTGTACACTAAATGAGAATACGTTAATAAAAAAAACCAGTCTCATTTGTCCCACTTCAGAAGCATATACTGTGAGGAGAAAGTGCTTCAGGTTCCTTAAAATATAGAAGTTTTTGTACTGTTGTGTCTTGAGGCTTGCAGTGTTATTAGCTCAAAGGGGAGGTATGCTTTTTCATGATGACTATATTTAGCCAGGAGGAATAGTCCTTTTTAAAGCAAATTGAAATGAGTGTATGAGAGCGTGAAATTATCAGCAGCACTGGTGCACATTTACATTACTTCTACATACTCTTTTGAATGACCACACAACAGAACAAGTACTTCATTTCCACTGTGTTGATTTTTCTTGACAAAACATGGCAGTCTATCCAAAGGAGAGTGTTTAGCCAAGATAAATATAAAATTTATGATTAAGCAAAGTGTTTTCTTATTATAATCCCTAAAGAGAATTTGAGACTTGTTAAATATAACGTGCCCAGGTAGTTTTAAGAGTAAATTATCCTTTATGCTTTTAAATGCTGAAATACAGCAGCACCATCAGCAATTTGAGATACTGCTTCCAGAAACAACACTGCACACTGACTTCCTTTGAAATGAGGAGCAAAAAAACATGCATGTATACAACATATAACTTCAGGTTTGATGTATTCCTTCATTTTTGCAGTCCATACAGAGATAAAGAATCCATGTCAGTAGCATGGTTTGTAAAACTGTCTTGCTCTTTCCTGTCTGTAATGTGTGTTATGGAAGAAAGCGAATAAACCTTTTTGACAGAACAGATAAAAGTTGGTAGCATGATTACACTTGTGGCACATTTCTTCAACTGCTATATTTACAGTACCACTTTGAAGAAAGCTGTGGTGACTGTCAATATTATTCATTAAAATAAATGGAGACTGAAAATTGATTGAGAAGAGTGGATTTTGACCTTTGTGGTACCAATGTTGGCTTTGGAGTGCAGTATTCTAATTAAATTGTGAATGTACTTAGATAGTGGATATTAAATGATCTCACTGTATTCTTTCAAGGACTATGAACTTCCAAAATCAAGGATAACATTAGATGTCAGCCAAGTTATTTTGTCCTTCTCGTGGTTTGTCTTTACATCTGAATTAGTGCCAGTTTGCACAGATTGTGTGTCAGCTTAAATACAAGAAACAGGCCTCAGTCTGCTTGAACTCGTTCCACCAAAGACTTCTAAAAACTTTCGGTAGTCTGAAAACTGTAATGGTTGTTTCACATTAAGTTGCTTTGTAGAATTATAAAACAGCTTTTCTTGTGCTTTCAAATAAAATGTTGTCATCTGCTAATGAATGAGATACCATCTGTAATAATTAAGGTTATTCTACTTGTTTTTCCCCTGCAGCAAAACTTCTGAAGGTTTGCAGAAGACAATAAGAGAACCACCAAGAAGGCTATTGCAGTGTTGTAAGTACTGCATCCAGGAAAAAAAAAAAAGTGAATTAAGAATGTTGTAAAGAGATTTTCATTTTTTGGGGGGAAAAATGAGCTACATAAAGGGATTACATGTAAAATACAGAGCAGAATGTATTGTAGCAATCATGTTAATAATTTACAAGGGAAAAACTGCACTCTTGTAAAATCTAAAATTGTATCCTTGTGCAGTGTAATCAGGAATTCACCAATAGCAGTGAAAAATATTTCTCTATCCACCAAAGATTGATCTAGTTTATATACATTTGTTTATTTAAAACTATCAGAATTTAGAAAATCATTGTAGTTTTGTAGGTTTGTCATTTGTTTTAGTGACTTATTGTTTAGGTTATTTTGCAGAATTATTTATTTGCTGATTTATTTATGTATTTCATTATTTATTTATTTGATTATTTAGTAAATTATTTATCTGATGAATTATTAATACATCTTCATGACATGCTTTAAATTATTTATAACTTAATTTTGAGTTTATTGCTTTTCGACGCTGCATTGTTACTGACTAGTTTTGATTTTTTTTTCTTAGTTCTTGAAAATTAAAGTACTAGCTCTAAGGCAAAAGTATATTCTTTGCAGAATCCATAGATGGTTTTCAATGAAGTAATTTACCATGTAGATACTAATTTTGTTTAGTTTTATATTCCTTAATACCAGTTTTCTACTTAGCTTTTGCTTCTATGATTTCGTAGGTGTGTCAAGATCAAATGAGTGACCTTTAAGGGGCAAAGATAAATGTCTGCTTTAAACTGTGTAGAAATAGAGTAGTTTTATTTCCCTGTAATAAGTATTCTTTAATTATTATTCAAGTTAACATATATTTTTGTCCCAGTAAAATGAATGTTTTTAAAATGAGGCTTTTGATGTTTGAACTAAATACATTTAACTTTTAATAAGAAAATAAAATATTCACATTAATAACCCATATGGAGAATTCTTTTTCGGTGGTGAGGTTTTAAATACATGGGGAGGAATGCTGGTATCTTTAGATGACACATGCAGAAAGAGATACATGTTGAGGGAAGGAAGGTGGATGGACAGTAAGGTTTTTTTTTTTCTCCCAGGGTTTTTTGAATGCATAGAAATTTATAAGCTCTTCAAATTTAATATGCCTGTGTTATTGTACAGAAACTACTTCCAGGTTCTGTGATCACAAAGAATAATTTCTAGTGCACAACGTAGTGTGAAACCTGTTTTTGTGTTCCTTTCCTCTGCCAATCAAAAAGGTGTGAAATATCACCTTTATTCCATAGAGGCTTGAATGACTGTATAAGGACAGTGTAAGGGGCCAATTTCAGGCTTTAGCTGTGGGCACCAGCTCAATAGAGTTTAAAACTGGTGCCTGGGATCAGAATTTGACTTGGAGTCAATTCTGAGTGATGGGCTCTTCAGAGCCAGTGAGCCACCTTGTTCCTGAAGTTGCCTATTTATTTGGCCCCAGTTGCCAGTGAGTACCTCAGGCAGTCCGAAAGCACCTTGCAGGACTGATAGCCCTGTTTCAGAGCTGTAATGAATAGGGCAAAGCAGCAGTTCCTCTGCAGAAGTGCCGTGTGCATAGTGTGGCCTTTATTCCATGTTTAGTGCTTGAAATGAATTACTATATACTTTAAAGTTTTAGCACAGCATGGAAAGGCTGCATTGTACATTTCAAGTTTCAGTGCTGTTGAAATACAGTAGAAATGGCCTCTGTAGACAGGTTTCACTATAGAACTTAAATTATGCATGTGTATATCCAAATTCCTTATTTTGAAATATTGAATGTATGAATATTTAATTTGTATCTTGCTTTAGTATCTTCATATGCTTGCCTTAAAGGAAGCTGTTTCCTTTGATTTATATACATGGATAAAAATGTGTGTACAGTATGTATCAATAGTTTTTCTCTCTGTGGTGTTAGATGAACAGCTTTAGATAATGATAACTACTGATTTTTATTCTGCAGCTTGCTACCATTGTATAAAACGTAAATTTGCCATATTTGTTCTATTAATCTTACTTGAATTTGAAATTCATTTGCTTTCCAGAAATATTTTCTTAATTACATGCATTAAGAAAAGTCAAGTATGTTGCGGATCTTAATGATGCAGTATTTTTGGTCTGTGCACAGTAACAAAGCTCGAAATATTATTATTTGGGGCAGAGTTCCAATCTGAAATTTACATTTCTTCTTATTTGAATGTTTTCACTGAAGCTGAGAACTCCAAGGGAGTTCCTCACATATCCTAGTTTATGCGATATGCTCTCTGAAATTTAGTACCCTCTTATTTCCTTTTGTAAATGAGGTCTTATTGTTGAATAAGACCTATTATAAGCAGCTACAAAGGTAAGTGCTGTCAGTGCATTCTGCCACCAGTTTCTTGAAGTATGAAACACTCCCTGAAAGACGTGCTACTACTGTTATGGGATAATATAACGCAGCTTATGTGTTGGCACTGAGAGTAGCTACTTCATAATGATGACAAGTGAAAGTACAGCCAAAGGTCACATTAAACAAGAGATTTCTTTCACACCTCATCCATTTTCTGGATGTGGTATGAAAATAGCTTTGTTCCTTATACTTAAGTATTTTTAACAAGGAAGTTATCTTGAAGTAATTTTTTATGCCGTGTATATTACTTTGTTCGTGTTTTAAGAGATAGACGATGGAATTCTAGCATGCTAAATTGATGCTACAAAAATGTTTGAAATTAGCTTAAATTTTAGTGTAGTTAGACAACACAAGCAGTATTTCATTTCACTGCATTTTTTAGTTTGCAGATTTGCTTAAATGCATAGCTTTTAAGTTCTAGGAAAGGAGCTATTGATGTGTATTGTGGTTTAACCCGGCTGGCAACCAAGTACTTTGTAGCCCCTCACTCACTCCCCTCTCTGCCGTGATGGGATGAGGAGTAGAATTGGAAAATAATAAAACCCCATGAGATTTTGAAATAAAAAGTGAACGAAAGTAAAATATAATAATAATAGTAATGAGAAGAGAGAAAACAGAGAGGAGGAATAAAACCCAAGAAAAACAAAAAAAAATTGCTCACCACCTGCTGAGTGTCCCCCAGCTTGTGTCTGTCCTTGAGCAGTGATGGGCTTCTTCTGGTCAACTCCCCCCAGTTTATATACTGGCCATGATATTCTGTGGTATGGAATATCCCTTTGGCCAGTTTGGATCAGGTGTTCTGACTGTGCTGCCTCTCAGTTTCTTGCGCACCTCTACACTCGCAGAACCCGAGACACGGGAAAGTCCTTTGACTTAGACTCAGCGCTGTTTAACAACAGCAAAAACATCAGTGTGTTACATTATTCTCATCCTAAATCCAAAACACAGCTCTGTACCATCTCCTGAGGAAGAACGTGAACTCTGTTGCAACCAAAACCAGGGCACTGTGCAGAGTGGTATTTATACTGATGTTGCATGACCATGGGTTTATTCTTTTTTGTATCTTTTAAAAAGAAAGATTTTTTTTTTTCTGAAGTAAAAAAAAGTCTTGGAGTCTGTTCAGAAATAGGAAAAGAGTCAACCTGGCTGCGTTGACAGTTTCTTAGCTCTGCTTTGATGAGATCCTACCAGTATTGTTAACGGATAATTTCTGCTGAAATGGTGAACCAGGGTTCACCAAATAAGGCAACATTTTAGAAAAATGATTAGTAAGTATTAGATAATGAACAAGAAGCTGACTTGTTTCACAGAGAGTGTTGAACAATTAGGAGATACTGGTTGGGAAGCCTAAATCTGGTATATTATTGGTAGGTATATTTCTGTTCTAATCTAACTCCATAGAAATTGCAGAAGCCATATTAAGCTCTTCTTCAATTTGTTTCATACAGATAAAAGAATTTGCATCTCATGACTCACATATTTCCTGTTGTATCTTTAATACAGCCATTTTTAGTATTTTTCTTGCCTCTTTCCTCTATTGGTATGCTTAGAGAGTCTGTGTGTAGGAGCTTGTTATTTCACCCGTGAGGCAAGGAGGAGTTCAAATCAATAACAGTGTGTTGTTGACACTAAATGATGTTTCTTCTTGCCACAATAAGACTTGATTTTGTCATCCTAATGATGCTAGCTTGCTTCACAGAATAGGGATCAGCACTCTCTCAAATCAAACTTTACAAGTTTAAAAAGAAGGAAATACTAGAAAAATAATGCAGTATTTGTGACCAAACATATGCGTTGGCTTTGTAAAATGAATATTCAAATTCTGCTTCATTTTATAGGGGAGCTGCTTTGTGAGGCATTTTGGAAGTCTGTATTAAGGGATGTAGGATTGATCAGAGCTGACATTGATGTAAGTCTCATATTTTAAAAAGATGTTGCCGGCATTATTTAAAATATAAGTTCACATGAAATGTAGGTCTTAGTAAGACCTTGGCTAAAAAAACCTAACAAAACAAGAAGCTTCAAGCTAGTAGAAATTCTGTGTTTCACAGAAAAATTTTTGCAGCACTGCCTAGAAAGAGAATGTCTGCAAGAGGGAATAGGTACATTTAGCAAGACATTACGAGGCCTAAGCCATGATTGCACTCTACAGCATGGTCCAAAAGGAAAAAGCAGTTGTTCCTGACTCAAACTAAGGATCACACAGGGAGGCTGCAGCTATAGGAAGATGTGAATTTGAGAGAAATGTGTAACCATGGTAAGCAATATTATGATGGCAGGAATTTCCTGGCTTAATATTTTTAAGAACAGTGGGTTATTAAGAGCACAGGGTCTTTTGTGTTGGACATCTGAAAGCAATTACAGAGTTGAATTATTCTATTATATTATCAAAATATCTACCTACTTACAACAATATTTGTGCATTTATTTACCTAGTTTTCGTGGTAGGAAAGATGTTACCTTTTTATCTGAAAGAACTTTAAAAAGGTATGTCTGCATGATTAAACATTCACATTGTAAATTGTTCTGTTTGCACTGTTATCATTGTTTTGTATTTTTATGCAAAGCATGGCTTCTCAGATGTTCACAGTGTAAACTGCAATCTAATATTTTTTGATTTTACAATATCTCCCCTTCCCACTTCTTCTATAGGATATTCATAAAGTCACCTGACATAAACTGTCCATATATTGTGGTGTATTTCTGGAAGAGGAAATACCTCCTATTTTGCAGGCAGTGAAATAAATCCTCATGAGAATTACAGTAGCTAGTTATATTGCAGTAATGGTAGTGAATATTATGTAAACTTTAGGCAATATTTAGTGGGGAGTTTTTTATTTATGTTAACTGTGGGGAGTGGGTAGCATCTAAAAGATGACTAGCAACTTGAGAAACATAGCTTGTTGAGTTTATCAGCCTCAAATCCCAAATGTTTTTGCTGATTCTGGTTCATACTGAAATATGTTTTAATGAATTTGCTGATGTCTAGATAAGGAGCACTTTGCAAGTTTGTCTATACTGACAAGACACATCTACCTTGGATGCAACTTACTAGCAGTGTGGTAGTAGTCAGGATCGTAATCTTGTTCATTCTGTCTCCAGTGCTGAGAGAAGCTAAAAATCAGTTTTTCTAGTGTAACTGCCCCTTATTTGCATGAAGTTAGCATGCTTGTAGAATACCACCAGCATACCGTGTCCTGCCATGTGTAGGTATAATATTTTACCATATACATTAAGATGCCTACCAGAAAGAGCCTCTAACATCTTACTGGTGATACACTGAAGAGTCAAGAAGTTCAGTGAAGAAGGTTATGCCCTGTGTGGTGACTTTACT
Organism: Calcarius lapponicus; assembly: GCA_039654755.1. Lineage (NCBI taxonomy): Eukaryota > Metazoa > Chordata > Aves > Passeriformes > Fringillidae > Calcarius > Calcarius lapponicus. Next base: position 38,180,083 of record CM077464.1, on the reverse strand, counting down.
GAAATAGGTTTTTCCTTTCAGCTGAAATTCCGATCTTGTAAACATTCAAGTGTAACTTACGACAAGCTGATGGTAGTACTGAAGATGATGAATATATTCTTTACAGCATTATATTTAGTAATCATTAATTTTAGGCTATTTCTTTATCCCAGGTGCTTGGATTTGACATATGGTTTATAGCTGGATTTAACATTCCTTACTCTGTTGTGAGGATAAGCAAACATGAAAAACATCCCTTACAGTAGTTACAAAACCAGCAAAAATACTAAGTGTGAAGAGCTTTATTATTCTTTCTTTCTTGATTGTTGTTTATATTGATTCTCATGTTTCTGTGTGTCAGAGTATGTGTGTAGATGGTACCACGTTTCAGTGGATCAGAATTTTAAAAGATCCAAGGCATCTGGGACAGTCCCATTTAAATATATTCTTCTCAATTCCAACATTTCATACAAAAGGTTTTAGATTAGTACTACAAAACTTAACTTTTGTATAGTAAGCTTCAGCATGAAATTCATATGACTTAAGCTTTTCGATTCACTTTTTTTACTTTTTTTCTGGTTTTATGCAGTTCATTTTCTATACAGTTTGTTTTTGTTTCTCTGCTAGGAAACTCCTCACCCTGGTGTTTCTAAGATACATTTTTTTAGTTGGTTCAAAAGATAATTTTCTTAACATTTTCTTTCTCAGTTTCTGAACAGTTTTGTTTGCCTTGCTATGCCTACTTGTTCTTAATAAATACCTGTACTAACTGGGAATGAAAAACTTGGAATTAAGAAGTTTGTTTTGGTAACAACCTCAAAAAAATTTAAATATTTTGTTTCTCTTTAATCACCTAAAAAACTTGCTATTCATAAAACTTTTTCTTAGAGAGAGCCTTTATTGTATGCACATGCAGGCTATACATTCTTGGAACAATTAGTAAAACCACAGGCACATCTGAAGGCGTATTCTGCATTTTTAGTGAAACATATTTTGAATAACTAGCTGATCTATAGAGTAGAGTTGCCCATTGATTCTAAAGATATTTTTTTCTGTGCTCAGACAAATCAAGATGGTAATCATTTATAATTTCTTGTCTTCATGAAAAGGAGTGATGAATAATATGATTGGAAGGAATGCATGAGTCATGAAATGGTGAGCTGGGCAATCATGGAAAAATTCACTTTAAAAACTCCCTTTTGCTTACCAGTATCTGTAATGTGAGTTCAGTTTTCTGTAACATAATCGAGAAATTACAATGGTAGAGGTTTTAATAAAAGCCTTCGGTGGATGAACAACTCCCCTAAGTTGAACTGAACATTGCTTGGTGGGTTATAAAAAGGAATTTTTTAACTCTCAGCTAAAAAAGTGGTTGTGGATACAGTGATCAGAGGACACTCCCTATTCTTACCCCTGTTTGGATGTGAAAATAAAATGTCTTAAAATACACTACAATTAATATGGAATGAATATAGACAGTCTTCAAAGTATCTGCACTAATATGAAACAGCTTTTAAGAGAGCTGTTAAAATATTGATAACTTCATAGAGCACTTCAAAAACTCTTTCTTATATTTCAGAGGAAAATCTGTGTAGCCAGTGCAGATTTGAACCTTTTTGTGAGATACACACAGAAGAGAAGTTTTGTTACTAAATAAATGGTTCAATTTGTCATAGCTCCACCCCACCCCCCCCCCCCCAAAAAAAAAAAAAATCCATCTTGTTTTCAGTTTTTCTCCTATACTAAAATCATCAAGGAAGTATTGAATAATTGCACAGCAGAATCAAGCACCAACTCTGAGTCCTGGGCAAGACTCACATAACCAGCTGTTGTTCTCCCTGCAGTGACCTGGGCTAGGCAGCCTAGCATCTGCCTCTGTTTTCTTTTCAGTGACCCAAGCCAGATTTCTTCAAAGTCTATTGCTGATATTTTCCCTACAGTCATTCATGCTAATTTCTTTTACAGGCTACAGCTGTTTTTGAAAGATCTCTTTCCTTTTTCTTTTCTGACTTCTTTCTGTAAATTTAAAGCAGCGATTTTTTTAAATTACCAGGTAATCTTGACTGTAGGACTGTTCTGGTTGTCTTGCTTTAAAATATGTGTCAGCATTGTACAAAAAGGGTAAATTAGATTTACTTTCCAAAGGAAAGTTCAGTCTGGCCCTTACGGAAAAAGAATCCTGATCTTGAACTGAGTTCATTACAGTCATTTAACTTGAGAGAATCAAGGTTGAATGTGTTGGTGGTGGCTTGGGATGGAGCAGAGCTCAGAAAAATTCAGAAGCAAAAAGGTGGATATTTTGCTCCAACAGTATGAAAAGATTGTGCGGCAAAATGCTCTAAATGAGAAGAAAGGGCTATTAATGATATAAAACTGTTAATTATGGGATTAAGCTGACCTCAGGAAGGCAATATTGCTAAGTAGCTAAATGCAAACCAATAAAGTGTAAGTTTGCAATTTTGGAGGAGATGCGGCTCAGCTTTCACAGTTGCTGCTAATGGAAATTACAGAAAACATTTTAAAAGGACTAATTTTTTTAAAAGTAAAAGAACCCAAAAGATTGGAGGTTCTCTTGTTTCTTTTTTTTTTTTCCTGTAAAGCATTCCAATCTTAAAGTAGGAACCAGAGGTTCCTGGGTCTTTGCGCATTTATTTCAGGAGAGATCGTGCACCTTGCTTTCAGTTTGCAAAATCAAAGTTACTTTGACAACTTCAGTTTATGTGGGCAAGTGAATAAAAACTGAAGTAAAAGTGAAGTTTATGTGGGCAAATGAAGTAAAAAAAAATACTCTGGCTACTACTGAGTGACTAAATTTTGCTTTCACTGAAAACCAAATAGTATGGATAGCATGAGCATTTTATCATTTCTAGATCAATATTAAGTGCCTTTTCAGCTACATTTGTTCTGGGACAGATTGGTTAGTTATTGTCTGAATAAACACTACTCTGCAGTCTAAACTGAAGCATAATAATGATGACTCTTTGGGAGAACCACTTCAGGTACTGAAGAAAGTAGCCTTGCAAAGCTCCTTCCCTAGCCATGTGTTTTCACCACTGTTATGCAGTCTGCTGCTTGTGTATACAGGCATTCTTTTGCTATGTTAGTTTTAAACTTTATTAATTTTCTGATCTTACTATATTAGTGCTAGTTCAAGGAAGAAGTGATAAAAAGACAGTTGAAGGGGATAGGAGGCAGTCATGAAGCAATACTCAGACCCAGTTCTTAGGAATGGTGAGAACAATACTACTGCCAGATTCATGAAATGCACTAGTATTAATTGCTTACTGTCTCTTTAAATTTTTTGGTTTGTGTTTTACAACAGCAGGAGTGAAAATTATCTGTTTTACTACTTTTGACTCTAATTTACTCATTTCTGCTGTTCTTGGTCTTCTTCAGAAAGTACAACATTGTTTTAAAAACTTCTCAACACCAGAAATAATAATGCAGAAAAAAACCCTGTATTGTTGGAAAAAAATTAGTTGTTTGGCTCAATATGATAGGATTTTTCTTAAGTAAGTTCCCTGTGATGCATTGTTTCTTCAGTGTTCCAAAGCTGTCTTAAAGTTAAAATGTATGTGTAAATTTATAAGGCTTAGTTGACATCCTGTGTACAGGAATTCAAATTTTGTCTTGCATTTTTTCTCATATGCGCCTCTATTAGTTCTTCCATCTTGTAAGTCTTTGGTTTTCAACATTTACCTGAATTTTTCCCTTCAAAACGTTTCTTTCCAATTCTTCTGCTGCTCTGGTGCAAACAAGAATGAATGTTCAAACCCTCTGTTTTCAAAACTCATGCTCTGGTTAGATTCAAGATATGTGTCAGACCATGTGAATATGTATATTTTGATGTCAAAGAAATATTTTTATGCAAGTATTTCATTAAGATCATGCTATCAAGTACAGTGTTTTGTTCACATGATGCTTTCAGAGCCTTTTAAAACAACAGAAAAATAATGTGCTTGACAATGTTTGAAAATGTGTATATATATTTTTAATGCCAGTGTTGTATACAAATAACTTGAGCAAAACCTTTTATGCTTTCCCATAAATCAAATTACAGATTGACATAATATTTAAGGTCAGAAGACTCCATTAGAGATCATCAAGTGCAACCTCTTATCTCCATGCAGGGTCAGTTAGAGCGGGTTCTTAAGGAGGTTGTCTTGTTGGGTTTTGAATATCTGCAGAGGTGGAGCCTTCACAACTGTTCTGGACTACCTGTTCCAGTCTTTGATTATCTTATAAGTAAAAGAAGTTCTTTATATTTTTAGTTTCCTGTATTCATATCCATTAACTTTTGTCTGTTGACTGGTTGCCATTTAAATGAATTAGGCTCAATTTTCTGCATTTCTTCCCATCAGAAATGTCTAGAAATAGATAAAAGCCCCTGAGCATTCTCTTCTATGGGCTGAACAGTCCCAGCTCTTTCAGTAACTGCTTGTATTTCATATGCTTCAAACCCTTAATCACCTTTCAGACCCTCTGCTGGGTGCACTGCAGTAAGTCTATGTCTTTCTTATATTGGGGAGCCCAAAACTGTGTTGAGTACTCCAGAAGGATATCACCAATGCTGGCTAAACAGGAAAAATCACCTCCCTTGACTTTCTAGTAAAACACCTTCTAATGATCTTTACCTCTTCTGTTGTGAGTACTGATGGTTGGCTCATGTTCAGCATGGTGTTCACTAGATTGCTTGGATTCTTTTCTGCAAAGATCTGCAGATGCTTGGCTCTCAGCCTGTAGTGTGTTATTCTTTCTGCCGATTTATGTGAGGCTGACCAGCTTGTAAATCCATGCATCCTCCTTTGTGCTATTCTTCAGTAGAAGAATGGAGTGGTGGCATTTTGTTTGCTGAGGTCCTTGGGACCCTGCTGTGATCTCTGTGCTCCTTCACATATGACTTCAGCCCAGTTTGTGTGTCTCTGCTTCCATCTCTGTATGATTTGTTCTTGTATTTGAGGTCTGCCAGCTGCTGCTTGTTCAGCCGTTTAGGTCCTCTACCACATTTGCTCATTTTCATGGTTTTTGGCATGTACTGTTCTTAGGGTTGAAGGAGGACATCCCTGACAATTAAGTTTTCCTGGACCCTTCTCTCTATAACCATCAGCCATATGATTCTTCCAAGCAGATTCCTGAACAGGTCATAGTCTTCTCTGCTGAAGTCTGGGCTTATGATCCAGCTTTTTTCTTTCTTACCTCTTCTCAGGGTGCAGAATTCCACCATCTTGTGATAACTGCAGCTAAGGTTGTCTCCAGCTTCTATATCCTTAATCTGTTATTCTTTGTGTGTAAGTATGGGAATAGAAAGTCTTCCCCTCAGCAGCTACTTAATAATTTGTGTCATGAACTTGTGGTCCACACACTTCAGAAAACCTCTGGATTGCTTGATCCACGCTATGTAGTTCCTTTATCCTGGCAAGGTTAAACTGCATAAGGACAACCAGGTCCTGCAAATGTGAGGGGTGTTGTAGGGAGTGTTACCCAAGGAACTGTTCCACTGAGAGATTTGATTGGTAAAGGTAAGGAAAAATAGGGAGAAAGGGAGACTATATGGTGTAAGTTAAAAGAATAATTACTTGCTTAATTCATATTAGGAATTTATCTGATTAGATAGAAAGGATTTGGGGATTTATTTTTTACCCAAATACCGTATATGAAGCAAAAGATTAGTGAATATTTTGCTAAATAGCTCAGAAAATTGCAACTAAATATTTTGCATTTCCTCATGCATTATTAACATTGCTTCTGTGAAAACATGATTATCCTCACTATTTCTTTTTGACAGCAAATTCCACAAAAATTTTTGCTAACAGATTATTAAATACATGGAAGAAAGACTGGAAGAGGAAGGGGTCACATAGTAGAATTGTCATAAGCCCTGTGATGCAAGGTTTCATTTTCTGATATTCAGTCTTTTTCAGCCTTTTACCTTCAATTACATTTTTAAAATATATTGTTGTTAGAACTACAACTGAATCTTAATGGTATATCTTTTTTCTATCTGAAGTTTTCAGAACTGAACAGTTAAAGCATCTTAGAGACCTCATGTTTGAACGTATTTGAGCTTTGGAAGTTGCAGTGTTCTAGTTTTCTTACATTGTTCTCAAGTAGATAGTGCGCCCATAATCTTAATAATTTAAGAACAGCAAACACACAGCTGAAGTGCATTCCATTCATTCAGATAAGAGGCGTTACTTGTTCCATATGGTTGTGTCTACCAACCTGTTAGCTAAAACGTGATTAGAAGTTGAGTTGCTTTCTCTCATGCTGCCTTTGTTATGCTGATTATAAGAGTATGTTGCTCCCTAAGTCTGGGCATTTCGTTACATAGAGAGTGATTTTTCACTGCAAAATTACTGTGGCTTTTATTTGTTGTATGAAGTAGCAAAATGAAGTGGTTTGTGTGATGCTTGTTTGTGCAGAATGCAGAAAAGATCATAGCATATGCTGGTTTTGGTATATACTTCGAGCTGCCTTATTTCATGGATGGGCTGGATATCCCCCAATATGTGGACAACGTGAACGAGGCCTGCTTCTACTACTAAATAATGATTCTTTAATCACAGAATGAGCCAGGCTGGAAGGGACCACAGTGGGTTATCTGGTCCAATCTTGCTGCTCCAGCAGAGTCATCCTAGGGCGAATGGCATCTAAATGATTCCTGAATATCTCCAGTGAGGGAGACTCCACAATCTCTGTGTTCCAGTGCCTGGTCACTCACACAGTAAAGTTCTTCCTCATGTTCAAGTGGAACTTCCTGTGCATCAGTTTCTGCCCATTGCCTCTCTGTCCTATTGCACAGCACCACTGAGCAGAGCCTGGCTCCATCCTCTTGACACCCTCTCTTCAAATACTTATGCATCCTAAGGAGGTCTGCTCTTAGTCTCTTCTTGAGGCTTAACAGGCCCAACTCTTTCATCCTTTCCTTATTAGAGAAATGCTCCAGTCCCGTAATCATCTTTGCCATCTTCTACTGGACCCGCCCCAGGAGCTCCATGTCTTTGTTTTGCTGAGAGGAGTCTAGAACTGGATGCAGCCCTCCAGGTGTGTCCTCACCAGGGCTGAGTAGAGGGGCAGGATCACCTCCCTTGCTCTCCTGAAAGTTCTTTTTTTAATGAATATCAGATTCCCCTGGTCTTCTTGGGCAAACTGCTGGCTCATGGACAGCTTGCTGTCCACCAGGACTCCCAGGTATTCTTCTGCAGACCTGCTTTCCAGCAGGTTGGCCCACAGCCTGTGCTGTTGCATGGGGTTATTCCTCCCTAGGTGCAGGAATCTGCATTTGCCTTTCTTGAGTTTAGAAGGTTTATCCCTTCCCATCTCACCAGCCTGTTCATGTCCTTCTGAAGGGTTGCACAGCCCTCTTGAGTATTGGCCACTTCTCCCAGCTTTGTGTCATCAGTGATCTTGCTGGGGAGGCATCTGCCCCTTCATCCAAGTCACTGATGAACAAGTTAAACAACACTGGGCCCAGTATTGAACCTTGGGGAGCACCAGTGGTGACAGACCTCCAGCTGAACTCTGTGCCACTGATTACAACCCTCAGGTTCAGCCAGTTCTCAATCCACCCCACTGTTGACTCATCCAGTCCACTTTTCCTGAGTTTGCCCATGAGGATATTGTGAGAGAGTGTCAAAAGCCTTGCTGAAGTTGAGGTAGACAATACTCACTGCTCCCCCCTCATCCACCCAGGTATTTGTTTCACTACGGAAGGCAGTCAGGTTGGTGGTCAAGCATGATTTACCTTCATTGAATCCATACTGACTACTCCTGATCACTTTTTGTGGTCCATGTGGACAGAGATGGCCTCCAGAATGAGGTGCTTCAACACTTTCCTGTGGATTGAGGTGAGGCTGGCCAGCCAGTAGTTTCCTGGGTCGTCCTCCTTGCCCTTTTTGAAGACCAGGGTGACATTTTCTTTCTTCCAGCCTTCAGGCACCTGTCCTAATGGTCATGACCTTTCAGAGATGACCATGAGCAGCCTAGCTGTGGCGTTCTCTAGCTCTCTTAACACTCCTAGATGCATCCCATCAGGACCACTGGACTTGCAGATGTCACATTTAGCTACTTGTTGTCTAACCCAGGTTAGAGGTCTGTGTCTCCTAAACAGCTTGTAGTCCATCATGACGACATTCCAGTCAGGAGCTCTCCTACCACATCACTGTAATCTCATTGAAACCAAAGCCCTGTGATTGCATCCAGGTTTCTTATTTGTTCAGCTTGTTTCCCATACTGCTTGCATTGCTTTATAGCACTTTGTATAAAGTATTTGATCATGTCAATATCCTAGTGGGGGTGAAAAGGGACACCCCCTTATCCTATGTTGTGGTTGTGGCTTTGGATTCTTACCCTCACTGATGGTGTCTTCTCTTAAGCCTCCTTTTGCTGCTTTGGTGGTTGCTATAGGTTTCCTTTCTCACACCTCATGTCTGTCCAGCCTGGCTATGTCACTCTTCAAATCTAGTTGAAAGCTTTTTCAGTGAACCCTGCTGACTCCTTAGTTAAAGTCTGAGCTAATGTCATACTCCCCTATGTAATGTCACTTCCTATCTAATCTCGAATTTTTTTACATCTATTTCAGTCATTGAGGATGATCACTATGTGTGGGAAGAAAAACAGACTTTACAGGAAAATGGACCTGAATGTCTGAGCTGCAATAACGATTTTTTTGGCTTGAAAATTAGACTTTTACACATTGCTGGTTTAACTGGGCTGACCAGCTGAGTGATTTGAATATTAAAACTAAAAATAAAACAAAAGTAGCCTCCTTCAAAAGAAGGGGAGGAAAGGGGCCATTTTTGCAATTTTTTGTCAAGTATTTCTAAGTTGATATCATTGACTTTCTGTGATGAAACTCCTGGGAGTGAACTTTTTGGGTTTGGGTTATGCGTTTTTTTTCTTTTCCCCAGAGTCTTCTGCAGGTTTCAAACCTTTCTTACAATTAATTCAATGTCTCAGAGGTTAGGTCAACATCTAGGGATACTTCAGATACTGGATTTTAACCTTTACTGAGGTCAAAAATATACCAGGTGCTTAATAACTTGCATGGGTTTTTACAGGTATTGTAGAGCTCTCCTTAGCATTTTCCTAAATAAAATTCTCTCTTGTGTCTTTCAGTCTTGGAAATGTGTTGTTTAGGGCTCCTATTCAGAAACGTACACAACAGGATTCATAACTTTGGCTTACCTTTCATACCTTGTACGTTGCTGTTTTTTTTGTAATAGCGGACAGAAAGTGGTTTATGATAGCTCAGGTTGAAATGTAGCTCTGGAGAATCTTGGAGGTTGAGCCTATGCTTTCTGCCAAAGTGGTAATGATGGATGCACTGTTGGTTTGTATACCTTCAGAAAGTGTTGCTGTGGGAATCAGGAGATGACAAGTTCAATCCTTAACTCACCACCACATACGCTCTGTGGCCCCTCTCTGCCTCACTTCCTTTTGATAAAGTGGAAATGACAGATTTACTGAATGGCAAATACAGATAAAACTGAGTGTTTCCTTCTTCTTCCTTAAGGTTTTGTCAGAATGTACAAATAGCTGTGATGAAAAAAAGTGAGGAAAGGAAACTAGATTGATGGAGGTGAAAAATCACACCAAGAGTGACTGAGGAAATCTGTGAACCTATGCCTTAGGTGAGGATGTTTTGTCAAAACTGACATTTGCCAACACGATACTTCTTTCGGGATAAATACAAATATGAATTTACCCAGTACTCGCTTAGGAACATTTCTTTAAAGCAGGCGTTACTGGCTGTAGATAGACCCAGAACTGATAGGAGCATGAAGAAATGCAGTTAGTTTCTCATATGCTGAAAACTGTGTATGAGAATTTCTTGTACACTTTGTATTCTTCTAGAGGCAGCAAAGATTTCAGTGAAACTTTCTAATTGTGTATATTAAGGCTGATTTATTCTCCTCCTTGGGCTTGATCCTCCTCACCCCCATTTTTTAATCTCAGACAATTTTTTATTTAACCTTTGACGAAAGACTACTTAAAACAATACTAAATCTTTTTTGTGTGAGAGAGGTCATTTTGAGAGTCTACGATCATATCAATAGCTATAATTGCATTTTAATCAGAAAAAGATCAAATATTGAATCCTTTTTCTTGCCAGAATTACTTGAGCCTCTGATAAGCCTATTATTTTCTGTGACCAGCTGTCACTTCCAACACTTTCGCCTAAGAGTATGAACAGACTCCACAGATTTTTATGGTGGGACTTTTTTGGTTTGGGTTTGTTTGGTTTTTTATGAGAGGAATAAAACTTCATTGTGTACTTGCATTCAGGACTCTTTATTAAGGGAATTGATGTCCAAATCAATTTTTCTCCAAGTCAAAAAGTCCTTGAACTTGTTCAAGAATGATGCCATAACTAGTTGGCATCAAAAGTTAGATGACAAAACAACTTCCTGGATCTGTTCATTTATAGGACCCATGTCTGTACTCTGTAAGGAACAGGCAGCTCACTTTATAATTTTTTTTTTCATTTGTTAGCAGTAAATGCTTTCTTATAAATCTAGATAACTGACTGTGATGGCAAACTACTTTTGGCTTAATGATTTGATGCTGGGATCAAGTGTATTTTTGTCTTTGGTAGGCTTCCCAGAGTATGTTCTCTCTGTCTACTGAGACCTAAGTTTTTTGAAGGTGTTTTTGGCCCAGCTTGTGAGGAAAGCATAGAGACCAATACCTAGCCTGTGATTTAGTTCTCCAACTTATGCTTTATTTATATTATTGCTTTTTTAAAGATATTTTGGATTGTTTTAGAACATCCCCTGTCAGAGTGGCGAAATTACTCAGCCCTTATAACAGTGTCATTCTCTTAAAAATTTTGGGAGGTTGACTTCAGCTTGTGCATGGTTGGTTGCAGAGGATTTTGCATTTTAAGTGAAAAAAGAAAATACCCTACTACAGAGTAAAATTGGGAGTACAGCTTTTACAGTCTTACTAAAAAGGACAGTTGAGATATAAGAAATACATAGGATAATTGCTTTCAAATAAATTATTGTAAATTTCCTGTGTTTGTGAAAAAATTTTGTGTTGTTAAAAGCAGTGTGAAAACATTTTTATGTCAGCTATTTTGGACTGTACTTTTCTCTGTATTGAGATTAATGTTGAGAAAAAGGATAAGGCATTTCTGTTATGGCCGATTTATTTTATTTCAGACTGTATTATCATTTGGTGAAAGCCCTATTGATTAGCCTTCATAGCTTTACAGAGCTTTTCTTGTAAGCACTTAAAAGTTTGAGTTGTCTCAGTCCCATGGGACAGAAAGAAAGCTGTTAGTACCATGAAATTCTTCTTCTGTATGTTTCCAACAGCTTGAAGCCTCCTCTCATTTGGTGAAAGCCCTATTGATTAGCCTTCATAGCTTTACACGAGCTTTTCTTGTAAGCACTTAAAAGTTTGAGTTGTCTCAGTCCCATGGGACAGAAGAAAGCTGTCTAGTACCATGAAATTCTTCTTCTGTATGTTTCCAACAGCTTGAAGCCTCCCTCTTGGAATGCAGGCACTGTAAGACACATTAAAACGATCTTGGTTTTAATCATAGATGCTGATTTAATGAGAGAAGACTATCTTACATCAAAAATGGATTTAGGGTGTGATTTTGTTTTCTCTATGTTTTCTCTACATAATTAATAGGAATATGGTACCTTATATATTCTCTTTTAAATTTGAAAATGTACTTTGGTTTTATGCCATTTTATACTCCTGTTTTCTAATTCTGCCTTGTACAATACTCTTATTTAAATTCCTTTTTTTGTGATACGAACACAAGGGCATTAGTAAATCTTGTATCTTTAGTGTATTTCCTAAGAAAGTATTGCTTTTACAGAATCATTATGTTCACATTTAATCCTTTCATTTTGCGCACATCTCATTTTTCATTTATTTTCTAAATGTTTCATTTCCAGTGTTTTCATCCAGCATTTACCATCTTACATGTGGGACATGTAAGATGTTTGTCTGTAAGTAATGTTAGTTTATGGATCAGAAAAACAATGCTCATCAATATCTTCAGACACTATCAGCACTTCATATCTTGAGAACACGCCTGACCCCCTGGGAGCATTTCATTGTTGATATCTCGTCAGTTTAGCTTTCATTTTATTCTGCAGATATTTTGTAACTTAACTTCAGTTGCTAGCTCTAATCCCTTCTATCACCAATACAAATTTTGATTGACAATTTTACTTTTAGATAAAGTCAGATAATACTATACTTGGGGGGGAAAAAGTCTTCATATTGTGCTTTTAATTCCACTGAACCCAGCAGAGTTAAATGTAGTTTGGATGCACAGGGAAGAATTAATGATTGGAAGATACAGAGTTGGTAAATTATTTATTCTGGCCCTGAGGAAGCTGAAAAGCTGAGTGAAAGACTAATAAATCATTTGTGGTAGTGCTGGTTGTCACTTCCAATTATTTTAGACGGTTTTGTGATAAACTGCAGCACCTGCTAGATATCCCTGCACCATCCCTTGATGCTTGCAGTGCAGCTTGTTCAGTCGATTATCAAAGGCAAATTTGTCTAAAGTTTCCTCAGGTTGGAAAGAGAATTACTTTTCTCAGTCACCCCTTCCCCCATTTGTTAAGTTCCTTTTTCATTGCATGCATGTAATAGGCAAAATCAATGATATATGTAGAATTTTATTGACATAATGTACATTCAGGTATGGTTGATGAAACCACTGAGGAACAGGATGAGGGGTGATGTGTCTGTGAGTGTAAATGTACCTTTGAAAAGCTTGCTTGCTTTCATCTTTCTGAATAGCAGTTGTTTCTAAGGTATGAAAACCAGTCCTCTGTTTTTCTTGTCCTCTGGTTTTAGGATTTGCAGCTGGTGCTGAAGTTACAGAGAAGATGAACTTGAATATCAGTTGACTTTGTCACTTGTTAAACTTTTCTACCACTTTCATCCAAAAGGTCTTAGTTTAAAATCATGATTGCATGTACAGATCATACATGATCTGTATGCATGCAACATTTGCATTAATAGATTAAAGCAGAGGAAAGTAGTTGAAGGACTAGAGAAAAGATTTAGAGAGAACACTGGTGTGATTTTTAAAAAGGGATAGAATCAATATGTTGGAAAGATTAAGGCTTTTGTTAGAGAAAAGCTGAACATGAGATAAAAGGTGAAGAAATAAAGAACTGGGATGGGTTAGTGGAAGACAGCTCTGTCTTTATACCACTTCACTGAGAATAACACTGTTAGTCATCATCTCATATAGCTGCAGTCTGGACACCCTTCTCTCTGAGACAGAAGAACCAGGCCTACCCTGAAAATACTTGTCTTTCCAAACTGAGGAAGTGATAAAATATAATGCCATTCTATCTGCATTGCTTGCAAGATTCTGGATTGTCATCTCAGAAAAGAAAAAAGAGTTTCAGAAAGTTGAGCTCAAAGTTTACATTGTGTGTTGTCTGAAGGATGGGGAGGAGGGAGCTCCTGATTGTTCAAGCACTTAACGTGTTCTATTTCTGCAAAGGTTTAAAATTGCATTTATATTAAAATAAACTAGAGTGCAAAGCAGGCAGCTTAAAGCTGTTGAGATTCTTGTCTCTGTTACTGGTGAACGAATGCATCTTAACACATAGTGCTGAAGGACTTGCTTGTAGATGTTGAATGCTGTAACTTTACAGTTACATGGTAAGTTTTCAGTATCTTCTCAATTATCTTCCTAACCTCATCCATCCATGTAACAATGAATTCTTAATATTCAGGGTCAATAAAACCAACAGCTCCAATCCTTGGAAGGTGAACAGTTCAAGTTTTTAATATTGATTTCTGTTTTTCCATTAGTGGGTCCCAGCTTAGAATTTCAAGTGAAATCTTTGTCATAGGAAGTGACGGTATTTTAACACATATAGTTCAAGAAAAATTAGAGAAGTCACCATGCTGACTAAAATCAAACTAAAAGGGCTTTGTTTTCTTATTTTAAATCTTGCTTAGACAGACTTGTTTTTTTCATTGTGCTCCTGTAGATCAGGAAGGAATCAGATGAAAAATTCAAGCGCAGTCACCTTGTTTCCCCACATGACTTCAATACAGAGAGAGATCTGCAGAATTTCAGCTCTAGGTCTGTGAACTTTAGGAAAGCTCCATGAATACATTGGTTCAAATTTCCACGAGTAGAATCTAGGTGCCAGAAAAACATACAAAGCTCTGTCAAGGGGTACTTGCTGTCTGTGGAGGCAGGATTTTGCTTTTTCCTAGAAGGTTATTTTATTGTATCAGTGTCTGTTATTTGCAGCCAATGATGACAGTATAGAAATGCAAGCTGTAGGAGCAGATTTATATTATTATAATTGTGTTATTATTTGAGAGTATTTCTGTAAGTATAGTATGTCTGATAGTAACAGAATAATCAGTGGAATTATTCCTGCAGCTTGAATCAGCCATTTATTCATGATTTGAACATAAGGACTTGCATGGACATAAATCATCAATTTTTTACTTTCTTAATGTTCCTAAGGAAAGGTTGTGTCTGTAGTAAATTTGATTTTCAAAAAATATATTTTTACTGTTGTAGTTTTGTATTTATTTATTGCTAAACACAACTAGTACGTTTCTGCATTTTTAAAGTAGTTACATTTACAAAAATATGTACATATTGTTTACATGTACAAAATTAATGTTTTTTAAATTTTGCATGAAAATGAAAACCCAGTTAATTTATTTTAGGACATTTCAAATTCCTGTTCAGTTCACACTGTGGTAAGTGCACAAAGATAGTGATATTTTGGGGTTTTAACATATATGTTAAATGGGTAGGACAAAAATGCATTTTGAAATGAAAATGGATTTCTTTAATGAGATATTTATAGTAAACTGAATTGGTAACTCTTCTTTAAAAAAGGTGAATTTTATTGTCAGAAAATCTTTTTATTCTGTTTTAAAATAGAACAAGTCTTTCTGCTTCTCTCCTTGTTTTACAGCATTCAAAGTTGTTGAACTGTCCCATCCGAAACCTTGAAGAAATCAGATGGGTTATTTAGAATCCATATGAGAGATTGTCACAGTCTATAAATGCTGAATAAGTAAATAATAAATATTGAGCAGAATATTTCCAGGTTTTTGCCTGTTTTTTCCTTAAACCTTTAGCAGTGAGGCATATGACAACCAGAATGACTCAGACCACACACACTTCTAGTGTCCTTTCTCCAGCCTGTCCAAGAAGAGATTCATAGAAGGTTTGCTTGGGAGTTTGAGGAGTCTGTGACAATATTTCCCACACACTCTTCTCTGCCTTTTGGAGATCGGGAAGCTTTTGCTGAAGAGAATCAGCAATGGTGTCTTTTTACCTATCAACCTGAAGCTGTATTGTTTGGGGCTTGTGAGATTTTGTATGTTATTTTTTGGTGGTGGTGGTGTTCATTCCCCATTTTTTCTCCCCTCCAAAAATCAGGTCACTTTTTGATCCTCTGTAAAATTTTGATGTCTCACAGCAAACAGTTCTGTGGCTTGACTTTTAACTAGGTACTAGAAGAAATAACTCCCTTTGTTTATTTTGCAAGTGCCACTTAGTAACTACATTCAGTTACTAAGCCCATTCTCTAATTTTATGCCCTAAAATGGAAGAACAAACCAGTGGGGAAGACCACCAGCCAGGCTGAAAGCAAAAAAAAAAAAAAAAGAAAAAAAAAAAAGAAAAAGGAAGAGTGTATTAGCTTTGGAAGAAGGGACAGGCAACTCAGGACTGCAGCAGTGTTGTGAGGGTATGAAGGGAGAAAGCAAGAAGAGTCAAAGCCCAATTAGAACTTAATCTGGCCACTGCTGTAAAAGAAAAAGTTTCTATAAACACGTTACCAACAAAAGGAGGATCGAGGACAATCTCCATCCTTTATTGGATATGGAGGAAATATAGTGACAAAGAAGAAGGAAAAGGCTGAGGTGTCTTCTTTGCTTCAGTATTTAGAAGAAAGACCTGCTGTTCTCCAAGTACCCAGTTCTCTGAGTTGGAAGACAGGAATAGGGACCAAAATGAAGTTTCCATACTCCCAGGGGAAGTGTTCAGTGACCTACTACACCACTCAGAAACACACAAGTCTATGGGGATGGATGGGATCCCCCCATGGGTAGTGAGGGAGCTGGCTCAAAAGTTCATGAAGTGCTTTAAA
The DNA here is from genome assembly GCA_039654755.1 of Calcarius lapponicus. Classification (NCBI taxonomy): domain Eukaryota; kingdom Metazoa; phylum Chordata; class Aves; order Passeriformes; family Fringillidae; genus Calcarius; species Calcarius lapponicus. The sequence goes on along the minus strand of CM077464.1, from coordinate 38,163,980 downwards.
GCATTTACCAGAAGCTTTGGCTCAATGGAAATGTCCCAGTTGACTGCAACTTTGCAAGCTGACAAAGTGAAGCCGGTCTACAAGAAGGGTCAAAAGGATGATCTGGGGAACTAAAGGCTTGACCTCAGTGCTGGGGAAGATCATGGAACAGATCATCCTAAGTGCCTGGCATGTACAGGACAACTGCATGATCAGGCCCAGCCAGCATGGGTTTGTGAAAGGCAGGTTCCTGTTTATCTAACCTGATGTCCTGTGACATGGTGATCCATGGATCACCACTGGATGAGCGAAAGGCCATGAATGTTGTTTACTTGGACATGAGTCAAGGCTTTGCCACTGTTTCCCATAGTGTTCTCCTGGAGAAACTGGCTGCTCATAGCTTGGATGAGTGTACTGTTGGATGGATGGATGGATGGATGGATGGATGGATGGATGGATGGATGGATGGATGGATGCATGGATGGATGGATGCATGGATGGATGAGCCCAGAGAGTGATGGTGAACAAAGTTACATCCAGCTGGCAGCCAGTAACAAGTGATGTTCTCCAGGGCTCAGGACTGAGACCAGCCCTGTTAAATATCTTCATCAGTGGTCTGGATGACATGATCAAGTGCACTTGCAGTCATTTTGCAGATGACACCAAGTTGGGGAAGAATGCTGGAGGGTAGGAAGCCTCTGCAGGGATGTCTGGACAGGCTGGATGAATGGGCCAAGGCCAATGGTCTGAGTTCAGCAGGGCCAAGTGCTGAGTCCTGTCCTTGAGTCACATCATCCCCAGGCAGTGCTACAGGCTGGGGCAGAGTGGCTGGAAAGCTACCCTGTAGAAAAGGACCTGGGAATGCTGGCTTACAGCAGCTGAACGTGAGCCATTGTGTGCCCTGGTGGCCAAAAAGGCCACTGGTGTCCTGGCTTGGATCAGCAGTAGTGTGGCCAGCAGGACAAGGGCAGTGATTGCTCCCCTCTGCTGGGCACTGAGGAAGGCACATCTTGAGTCCTGTGTCCAGTTCTGGCCCCATGAGTGCAAGAAAGACACTGAGGTGCTGGAGCATGTCTGTGTGCTCGAGCAGGGCAATGGAGTTGGTCTGGAGCACAAATCTGATGAGCAGTAGAAGGAGCTGGGGTTATTTAGCCTTGAGAAAAGGCCTTGTGAGATTTTTGCTCTTTACAACTACCTGAAAGGATGGTTGTATCCAGGTGGAGGTCTCTCACTTCTCCTAGAGTACAAGCACTAGGACAAGAGGGAATGGCCTTGATGATGTTAAAGGTATTTTCCAACCTAAACATTTCTGTTATTCTATTATTCTGTCTCCTTAGGATTGCTCTTTAATCATCTTACATGCTTGTACAGAAAAATATATGACGTAAAAAAGCTTTCCTCCAACAAATAATTAGTAATCTGTCTTTGCGTACTGCACAATAGAATAATGTCGTTAAGGTAATCTGCATATTAAAGGCTGTGTAAAGTAAAAAACAGTATCCCTGTTTTCTTTAAAAAATGATGAGTGTCAATTCCAAATTGTGGGAGAAAATGTTGATTTGTTGAATCAAACTGTGTAAAGTGATTAAAATACTGATTTAATGACAATTGTATCACTTCTGTAAATATTTACGTAGTGCACTTTCTTCTCTAATAAAATTCCTTAAGGAAGTATTCCTCAATATTCAATCCTTTTTTTCTTTGCTGTTGAAAATGGTGATAATCTATAGAGCTACTAAGCCTCACATCCTTTACAGAGTATTTACTGGAAACTATTTTAAGAGTTGTGAGAAGAGTATGTGTGGAAAAACTTCCAAAGATTGCTAGCCTTGATTCAAGCATGGGAGTTCATACATACCTAATATACTGAAATTCCTTGTTGTGTTTCTGCCTTAAGATTTAGGACGACTGCAGTGTATACAGTGCAATCAGCTGTTCAAAGCAATTTTGGCTCACAAGCTACGGAACACAGAAAATAGAACTGAGGAAAAAAAATAAGCTACAACCTTTTATCTTCTACATTAGACCAGTTTTCAAATCCATTGTCTCTGTCATTTAAAGCAGGTATCCAGAAAGCATAGTAAAGGTATTTGCCAATAAGCAGTTGTTCATGTGTGAAGATGATTGTCAGCTTTTTAGTGTTTGCTTCCTCTGGAACAACAGTGAGAAGTGCATGTTACAAAAGAGGAGTAAAGCTCTGTTAGTAACAGCATGGCAGCTGTTGGCAGACACATCTAGTACTGAGGTGGACTAGGGGGGATCTTGCCTCTCTGCTGAGGTCCAATGATCTCATCACCCATTGTAGTGTTTGGTGATGCTTCAGCTGTGCTGTGTTCTATCAGTCTGCTTCAATGAAATAAGTATTAAGAAAAGAGAATCTTGTTTTGTGCTAAGGGTTTAAAAAAGTTTTGATGTGTAGGAGAGCAAGAGCAGGAAAAGGACTTTGGGCTTACAGTTGATTATGGTGGTTGCTCCCTGGTAGGAATGTTTGTTTTGAGTTCTTGGACTAACCTCCAAGAAAGTTTTGTCCTTCATGTGAAAAGCTTTTGTCTTTCTGATCACAGCAAATTTTCTTCCCCATGGAACTCTGGGTAGTTATTTAACCAAAGTCAAGCAAGTACACAGAAGAGAGAGCTCAAACTCAGAATTTTATGCCTTGATCCTGAAATATGCTGCAGCTGAGTGATGATGAAGATATGAATAATTGAGTAACTTTTAGTCATTGCTAGAATGGAGTAGAGTTTTCCAGCTAACAGAAGTGGTGATAAGTGTTTTTTCTGCAGATGCTGCCAAATACCAGGTTAGCATCAACAAAGAATGCAAGTGTTGCTAAGCTACAGAGTAGATTGGTGAACTGTGAACATTATTTAAATTATGTTTTCAGTTGTTGAGTTTTTTTGACCATCTCTTATCCATCTCTTCACCGGATTACATTAGCCAGATATTTGTCCATGAGGTGGTTTTGTCCAGCTACTTTAAAGGTTGTGGTAGAACAGACATTTAGAGTGGTGCATTGGAACCCCGCTAATCCTATGCCTGTGTCACTTAGCAAGTCTCAACAGCTGCATGTAGCTCTCGAGAAGGTGGAGAAAAAGAAATGATACTTCAGAAATTTCACAGGCAAGGAGCTGGTGGGAATTGTTCTGAGTTTTCTGCAAGAATTATGCAGATCACTCTACTTCAGTAACCAGTCACATCTTTTAAAGGTGAGAGTTCATCATAGGTCCATAGCTGTTGAGATACACAGAAGAGTGAAAGTGTTTTTGCTTTTTACAAAGAGATAATTCAGAGATGCTGCAAAGTGCTTTCAGTCCCTTACTTGATCTGAAATTAAATATGCTTATACTTGGCCTTTGTCAAGTAATTTCCTGACTTGCTTGGGGACAGGTTGTGTGATACTGGGAAGTAAACTTCTTCTGGTTATGTTTGCTCACTGTTAGATTGCTAAGTGTTTGAAAGAGGAAGGAAAGATTCTTCCGTTACTGCGCTATTTATGTCCAGAGATATGGAAGTTCATGACTCTGCCATGAGAGTCACAGATGATGAATTCTATTTGGAAATCTTTACGCTGCAGCCCAGACAGACCTTCATTAAAAAACATGCTGAAGATTGAAAACATAGGTGATTACTACTTGTGAGAATGAGCAAATAGTTCCTTATTGTTGCAAAAACCTTATATATATGGCTGGTCTCAGTTAGGCTTTTATGTGCTCAACATTGAGAAGGATAATTCTTCGAGTAACCTTTTGAGACCTGTGTTTCACAGTGTGTCACTCTAGTTATCTGGTGACCAGGACCTATGCTGTTGGAAGGAATCCATAGGCTTGTGGTGTGCCCCCAGCCAGGGATTTGAGACATGTTTTAGTTATAATCCTTTACTTTCTGTCAATTAACTTTTGGGTGCCATTTTATTTGTTAATCTTTCAGAAAACCTGTTAACTAAGAGGGAAGCTGGCTGTTGTGATGGCCCACTATGTTCATGTGTGGAGCTGAAATACAGTGGTCATTTCACTGTGGTTTCATCACTGCTAGAGTTTGTGGATACCCTTGGCCCTTTCTGGTGCAGCCAGCATCCTTGGACACTCTTGTTGACCACTGCCTTAAAAAGCCAGTGGTCTGTCAATGGCACTGATCAGGTTGCATTGATGTTAATTTTGATATTTTGCTTCTGTGCTTAAATTTCAGCTAGTCTTTTCTGTTTCTAAATGCCTCTTAAATGCCTCCATCCTGCTGCATGGTGTTGGCAGTAGTTCTCTTGTGCGCTGTTTGCAGAAATAACAACAGAGTCTGACTAAGGACAAAGTTGCATTGTTGCTCCAGATTGTTAATTTTTCTCTCTAAAGAATAAGAAGATTAAATTTCAGATGTGGACATTATTGGATAGTATTTAAACACTAATTAAAGGTACTAAATATAAAATTGTGACTCTTGCTGTTCTCTTTGGAAGCTGGAATTTACTTCATTGCAGAACAGTATAGGCTGCTAACTGAACAGTGGCTGCAGTTATTTCTCAGCTTTGCTCTTACCTGGATATTGTCATTGTCGATATTTTCAGACTTAGCAGCTTACTGTTTGACAGTAGAAATCAGGCTGATTAATGTAACTGGGAACTGGAAAAATAGAAATATATTCTTTAACCAAGATGTTCTTGATGAAAACGTGTGTAATGAGATGTGATTTTTTATGAGTCTGTATTGCTCTCTATCCACTGTGAATTTATTTGGGGGGAAAGAGATGCAAGGTGTGGGCATTTGATTTCCAACTTCTTGCTTATTTGTGTGGTGCATTATTTATTTAAATGGTAAAATAGTAAATTTAAGGCATGTGGCATATTTTTTTCTATCTTTAACGTGTTTTTTACTGTCTTTGTATCAGCTACCATTTACTGAATTATGCTTTGAAAGGATGCTTTTCTTTTGTGAATTTGTGTTGAAGTTTGTTTTTTCCTTAAATCCAGGAAAACCCCATTGCACTGAATATTTGTCTGAAGAATCAGGCTTTCACTTTTAGCCATTAAGTCTCACAGGTAATTCTGTTCTTATTTTGACTAAAGATGGGTCACTTCAGTGCAGTTCTTCAGCATGCCGTGTTGGGAAGATGCTTTATTTCATAACAAGAACTCTGGAAATTGGGAATGCAAACATCAGGGCAATTTGAAATCAGTCTTGAATTTTGCTCTGTGCTATTCTCAGCCTGCTGATATTTTGAGTATTGCAACTGCTTGAACATTTGTGACTTCTAATGCTACATTCATGCGATGGAAGAGGTGATAGGAAATCATTGTGTCTCGATAGTCTTTTGTGATTCATATTACCATAATAATAAGAGTGAGAGTTTTCATCCTCACTACAAAAATACAAGTTTGTGAGTACTTAAAAGTCTGTTTTAAAGATGTGTGAAGCACTTGCTGTTTTCTGGACTAATAGCTGTATTTTGAAGAGAAAGAGTTTCACATTGCCCAACTTTTGAGTCTGACATTGGTGACTCTGCTAATTGTAATAGAGCTGTGGAACTGTTTCATTCCAGATGGAACTTTAATCTGGCTTCTGATTGAGCTGAGTGTCCTTGTAGAGTCTCTTAGCATCTGCTTTGGAAATGTATATAACATTATTCAAAATTTGTACCAAATTAAACCACCCTAAGGCTATAATTCAATTTTTCTTTATTGAGAAATGTATTGTCAACAACTTTATGCCACAGAGTAAAATCTGCACTAGATCTATTATTTTTTTGGCTATTAACCGGTCATTTAGATTGCTGTGATTGAATTTCCAGGTTCTTCAAGTTTACCTTATCAATTGTAAGCTTACGCTAAGGAATCAACAAATAAGGCAAATGTGGTCTCCTGTTGTTTTTTTGTTTATAGTTTTTTTTCCACTAAAAGTAGATGAGCTTGAATTCATGCTTTCTAGCATAAATTATTGGATTATATTTTTATTTATCAAACAGTAATGTTTTAATAATTCTGGATAAATTCTGTGGTTAAAGTTTGAGTTACCTGTTTTGGTATTTGAATTGTAAAATCAAAAAGAATGCATGAAATATATTGAAATACACTATCACATCAATTTAATTCTGTATCTTACTTTAGTTTCTCTTATATCTCTAACAGTTAGTGATTGTGACTTTTCTTATTTCTCACTTTTCTGAAGTCTGGTGTATTTAATTATAGTTTTTATTATAAAAACTTCTTGAGCTCAGTGTAGCTGCTGTTTTGAATACCAGTTCTCTTACTAAAGATGGTCAGATTAGCGAAGCAAGTTGATGCATTTTTTCAGTTAAGACATGATTTGTTAAATAGTCCCTAACTGGTTGTGAGGAGTCTCTAACGAAGTTATGAAGTGTTAGGTAGCTGTGTACGTAGATGGTAATGTTCAGTAAATACTCTTCTTATTTCAGTTTTGGGCATGAACAAAATTTAAAACCACAGAATTATGAACTGAAATTGTGCTAAGCCAGCTACCAGTATTACTGACTTTTGTTTATTCAATTTTTTCTTCTTTCATTGCTGAGTGGAAGAGCCATATGCACTTAGCGAAATTCAGTCCAGTAAATAGGTAGAGCAATGTGTCAAGTCCCTTTATAATTTACTTTTCCTATTACAACTGTGCTCTACAACAGAAACCAAAGTAGAACTTCCTCTGTAGGAGTGCCATTCTCTCCACTTCCAGCAGACTGACTTGCCCAGCTTTTTGGAGAATGGGTGTCACGGTCTACATCAGGAGTGGAATCTGAGCCCTAGTTCACTGACATCATCCCCACTCCAGCATCATGCAGTGTTAGATGTCTCCATCCTCCTCCGTTAAGTTCTTGTGCAAGTCTCTATGCATTTATTTGGATTTGTGTTAAAGAAAAAACAGAAGTTATTTATTTTATATTCCAGATGCTTCTGGTGTTTGATTTAAAAACAATTAAATTGCTATGAGAACAGAATTTCAACCCCACAAAATGGGTTAGCCATTCAACTGGTGTAAAAGGAAATCACTTCCCTAACATATCTTCCTTTGGGCATATTAGCTATCTTGCTCCATCTTTCTTCATGCTCCATCTTTTATGCTTGAAGAAGTTCAGACAGGTTTGTGTTTTCAAGTTCTTTGTCAGTGAACAGAATAGGTTGCACACAAGTTACTTCATGGCAGAAGCCTTTCTTCTGGAGGAAGGCAGGTACCAGGCCAGAAAGGGATATCTGTCTCCTGTCAGACAGACTTAAATCAGCATTTAAGTGTCATTCATTTATTTGAGTGTACAGAAATGGCAAAATTTTTGTGGTTTCTTTCCTTACATTTCAAGCATCCTCATTTATGTATTACAAGAGACAATAGTTATGAAGTGAGAGTACACATGAGATAGAGACACAGTTGCCAAATCCATCTCTCTGGTATCTTAATGCCATCAGCTTGTACTGAAGTCTGAAAATATATGACCAAATCACTCATTAATTTCTTGAGAGTGGTTGAAGAGTAAGTACCATTGTTCAGACTGTCTTTTCCAGCACGATGTTGGAAAGATCCCAAAACTAACACAATATCAAGGAAATGGGTATCTAGGAATGCAGTAATAATATTCTGCTTTTTCTTCCACCATCTTTCTTCTAATATTTTATATTTCAGTACTTCTTGGGAATTTGCTTTTTCAAGTTTTTTTAATATCAAAAACAAGTGAAAAAAACAAAAAAGACCCCTCTTTCATTTACTTAACCAGATTATTCCATCCATGATGCTTACAAAATCCTATCATTGCTTTGTGACTTGACTGTTCACTTGGTGAGTTTCAAACCTCTGTTACTTTTTTATATGCAGAAAATTGTTGTAATCTGGGAAATTTTACTTTGCAGGTATATATCTAGTTTTGAAAGGACTAAGTATAAATTAGGTCTTGCTTTTAGTCACAAATAAAAAGGCAATACTCTAAGGTTTTTTTAAAGCACCCAATGACAATTTTCAGTCTCCATGGAATAAGAATTTTATCGTGGTTCTTTTCATTTATTCCCATCTGATGACATGAAATTGAAGAATAAAGCATGGAGAAAAACGGATCATAAAAAACATGGTTTGTGGGAACGTGACCTACTTTCAAAGTCACTATTTCCCTCTTCTTTCTCTTATATGAAATTTTTTTTGTAGGTCCCACATACTGTCAAATACCTAGTATGATCCCCAGATTAGTGGTGTTGCCATTCAGCTGGTCAGCTGGAGAGATGAAGCTAATTTAACATCTATGTGATGGTTGTACCAAAAAGAGTTGTAGATTCATGTACATTGTATTTATATTGTAGTTTGAGAATTGTTAAATTACCATTTGGCATAGTTAAAATTATTTATAAAAGTGTGAAAAATAATAGGCTGTTTCTTGTGAGTTTTTAGCCATTGGTAAGTTTAATTTATCCTCACTAAAATGAAATTAAATTACATTATTTTAGCCATTAGTAAGTTTAATTTATCCTCACTAAAATGAAATTAAATTACATAAATAAATATCTCTGATAAATGTAGGTGTGCTTCAATTAAATTGTTAAAATCCAAAAGATAAGGGGTTAAATAAAGTGAAAATATTTAATTCATAGATACCTGGATTTTGGTTTGACCTGTGTTTGTTAAAGGCGGATATGTTTGTCATTCTGATGAAGATGCATTTCTTCTTACCTTGCTGTTGACAGAATCTCACCTACTTTTCCCATTTATTATGATAATAGTCTACCAGATGTCATATGTCACAGCCTAGTGAAGTTGTCTCTGCCTATTACCACTTATATATAATGTGCATTCTAGGTTTTCTTTCCTTAATTTAGAAAATTTTATATGCTCTTTGACATGCCCTGTTTTATTAGTAGAAGAATAGAGGCAAGCTATTTAAAATACTTGAAAGCAAGTATTTAGAAAGAATAGGCTATTTTATTCCCATTTCAAATAACATTATGTTAAAAGTCTGCCTTTCTATGGATGGATAACCTGAATCTCATAAAAATGGTTATACATTTTAAAACTCCAGTAAGTTATGCTTTGCAACTTCTTTTGAAAACTGTCTGTTTCAGTGGGCAGATACATAGGTAAGTTCAAATAAGAAAGGCTGAAAATACAAATTACTGTATATTATGGATACATCTAATGATAAGAGCATCAGAAATCACATCTCTTTAGCTAAAACGTAAAACTGGACAATGGTCTTTCTCAAAAGCGTTATAATCTACAGGACAAGATAATCTCTTACATGTATGTACAGATAGGAGAGGAGTCCAAAAAAGTTTTAGCACAGATACAGCAAGCTGCCTTTTGGTTGAAGATGTAGCATTGTACACCTTCCCTGTGAGGTAAAGCCCTATGGAATTCACACCATGCTTGTGACGATGGGAACCTCATGTTGCAGAAGAAGTAGAGCTACCTGTGAAAGCATAGCCAGACTGAGGAACTGGAAAATTTTACTTCCGTACAAATCTTTGTGCTGAGAAGGTTCATATCTTGAAAAATGTGTATTTTCTACAAGTTTGAGCTGTGTTCCTTTTGCATTATGTATCAGCGAAGAAGATCACACTGACTTTTCATTCTTATGTTTGTTTTTATGTTTGGCTGCTTTTCTCCTATTAAAAAAAGGTAAAAGTGCCCCTTAGATTTATGGATTTTGTGCTTGCATGCTAGAACCTACAGGATTCCATTTAACATATTCTTTTTCTTTCAAAATCAATATTCAGAAGTTTAAAGGCTTTTTTATTTTTTGTCCAGAGCAACAAGAACATGCAACAATCAACAATATAATGTAGTTTGTTTTCTTACATTTTACTGTGGAATTGTTGATACATAAGGGTTACTGTTGCACAAAAATGCTTTTGTTCTTCTACAGTGATATTTTAGATGAAAGAATGAGCTCTTCTCTGTACATTCCTGAAGGGATCATTGCATTCCTTAAAGCTGCATTATATAATGTAATATAGATGAATATGACAAAAGTCAACATAGGAAACTTATGCTTGAGGTAGGAGAAATCAATATGAATCCTGAAATTTTTCTTTTATGTTTGCAATATCTGTGCAACCATAATTGACCACGGCTCAGAATATTTGTAATTAGACCATCCTGAAAAAAAAATTGAAATAAAAAGTGGGTCACTCTCTGAAATCCATATTGTACTCCTGAAATTTCTTTCAAAATTAGTTGCAATTTCTCATTAATAAAAACCCAGTACTTAGGTTTAATTTATATGCCTTTCCAAGACTGGAATTTTTCAAGTGACTGTATTTTAATTTTAAAATTAAAGCAAAGGAATATGTTAAATTTTAAAGGTTAATTTTTTGTAAAAGTCAAACAAAACTGAAACTATGTATGGTCAATAGGAATCCCTCTTTTACTGAAATTATTATCTCTCAGTTGTCCACCTTTGTAAAATGAAAAGTGTAGGAAAAAAAAAAGGGAGGAGAAAATTTGTATAAAATAACTGATTTCTTGGATTGTTTTCCTCCTCTATCCTTAAAAAAATGTAGATAGCAAATCCCAGTCCTGCAGCAGTCCTGTTACACTGAGCAAAAGGCAGACTTAATGCATCAAAAAGAAAATTTTGTTCAGTCTTATGTTGAGAACATTTTTCTAAGTGAGCAAAGCCTATATTTAGAAAATATATTTCTACCTTTCTATAGCAAAGACATCTGATTTATACCAATTTTAATAATGGGGCATCAAAAAAGGATATCTTTAGGCTAATGGAACAAATATGGACTAGTTGATGAGCTGTCTGCACTTCAGAGTTCAACACTTAGACATGATTAGAGAATCTATGCATTTTCTTCAATGTGGAAGCAGTAGTAAGTTTAATAAAGCTGAAATGTCCATCAGTTTTCTCTCTTTACAGTCCATAATGCCAATTAGACGAATAAACTTAAATCTCTTACAAAGGCCTAGATCTCAAATGAAAGAAGCAGTTTTTACAGCATTTTGAAATAATTCTACTGTAAGTTTTGGTTTAAACTTGTGGTATTGGCTTGTGGACTCTGATCTGTCTTCCAGAGCTTTTTATTTTCTTGTGGTGTTAATATGACAGCATAATTTTATATGGTCCAATTTATTTTGTAGTATGGTTCTTGCTCAGTTTTTATCCAGATGTGTTTTACATAAACACCAGGAATATAGTTGGTGATGTTTTCCAGCATGCACAGTACTTCATTTGCTAATATCTCAATTAGCAGAATATACTTTTTAATGTAGAATCAATATTTCATATAAAATGAGCCTTTTTATTTGTTCAATCCTATTTCTTTATTTTTATTAGGAACAGCTTAGTTGTTTAATACTTGATCACTTTGTCTACAGATTACCACTTTGTGTGTTTGTAGTTTGCTTCTTGTATCTCAGCAGTAACATGTCTTCAGCTCTAAATCCAAGGAAGAAACAAGTATACAGATATATTTTTATTCTTGCATTTTGTCTGCATTTCACTCATTTGTTTTCATTTTACTGGGCCAAATAGGCCAAAGAAAAAACTATGACTTTGTATGCAAAGAGATGAAGTTAGTTTGATTATGAATTAATATAATTAAAAAATCAGAATTTAACTGTTATTAAAGATCCAATTTAAAAAAGTACTGTCATTGACACTCATTCAAAAAACACATTTAATGTATTATCAAAACCCTTTAATTTCCTTTAAAATAATCCCCAATCTCTGAGCACTTTTTACTGAGAATAGGTATAATCTCATGTATTGTGTAACTTTACCAGTTTTAGCTGAAGTCATTCTTTTGCCCTATCAAAGCTGGCTCAACTACAGGGAGGTGGAGGTGTGCTTCTGTGCAGTGGTGGTTTTCTCCTGAGCAAACTCCAGCGTTACCAGTTCCTGACAGCTGCAAGCCAGCCTCTGGGCATCTTGCTAAATTTTCAAATGTAATTATACAGTAGACTTCCTTTAACAAATTCTGTGTTCCCCGCTATAATTATAACAGCTCTTGCCTCTAGCCTGTTCCTTATCTTACAACCCACCTCCATGTCTCCCACTGCTGGCTAGTGTTATCCAGTAGAGCTGATGGATCTAGAAAAGCAGAGTTTATTCTCTCTCCTGTCTTTCATCCATACAGAAGATACATTTCGTCTGATCTATCATACTCATATGAAATGTCCCTTAAAGCTGAAGATTGTTCTCTCATTCAGAAGAGCTGTTGGTTAGCATGCCACTTTGATTTTTCAAACCATTTTTGAGTGTTATTACAGGACAGGAGTTAAGGAATCATGAAGAGCTATCCATGAAGTGGCTGAAGAAGCCGGGACAAAGAAAGGAGGTCTTCTAAAAAAACTCTGTTTTCATGCTGTGCAGTTCAGGATATAATTTCTTTCTACTATTTGTGTGTGACCGTGTTTACTGGGGTCTTAGGATGAGGGAAGAGACAAGGATCTGACTCCATGTTTCAGAAGGCTTGATTTATTATTTTATGATATATATTATATTAAAACTATACTAAAAGAATAGAAGAAAGGATTTCATCAGAAGGCTAGCTAAGAATACAATAGGAAAGAATGATAACAAAGACTTGAGGCTTGGACTCTCTGTCCGAGCCAGCTGACTGTGATTGGCCATGAATTAGAAACAGCCAACATGGGCCAATCAAAGATCCACCTGTTGCATTCCACAGCAGCAGATAATCATTGTTTACATTTTGTTCCTGAGGTCTCTCAGCTTCTCAGGAGGAAAAATCCTAACGAAAGGATTTTTCATAAAAGATGTCTGTGACAATTTGTGTGTTAGGTTTTCATGTGTTCATCCTCCTTTTAAGAACACACATGTAATGCAGTAATAAAAATAATCAGTGATGCTTCTTTTACATGAAATGCTACAAAATTTTAGCCAAAGAATGATGAAACAGGAAAAGTTACCCACAGATATTCTCAATCTATTATTGGCTCATGACAAAGAAATTTGCCCACTTGTCTGTTAGCAAGGGAAGTGATGGGTTTGTATATGGAAATCTGAAGGTAAAAGGTAAATCAGAGGGAACTTATGCTATTGAAGATGTGCAGAAACAGTTCTCCTTTTTCTTCAGTTTCTTACTGTAGTTGGCTGCGGTAGATGGACTGGCACTGAAGAACTGTATTGCCTGGAAGGTGACAGATTGCCACTTCTCAGTCTGTCCTGCAGAAGGATCAAGTGCACATTGATCAAACCTTTTCTGAGAAGCTTCAGTTTGTGTCATACCCCAGCAGTCCTTGAAGTCATGCTCCCATTGACTTTCCATAGTTTGCCTACATCTTCTAAGAATTATGATATCCAAAACTGTATAAAGTACAGAAAGAGATGGAAAAAAGTAATTTTCAGTTGTTCAGTGCAGGTGCTGCCACATGTGCTACCACTTGTGCACACAGCCAACCACATGCACTTTGTGTGCTTGCCAGTGTATTTCAGTGAGATTTGTTTTTCATAGGTCCAACAAAATTTACTCTTTTGATTTGTATTCTTCTCTATTCATTGATACCCTGTGTAATGCATTACTGGTGGTCCATTTTTTGTTCGTATCTATGATGTGCCTTTTCTAAAGGTAGCACTTGATTTGTGTTTATTGATTTCTGACTCTATCTTCCATTTTTCAAAAGCATTTGGAAATCTTTCCTTTGAGGTGCTGCTATTTTCTACCAACATTCTACTATCTTCTGATTTTAAAAATACTACTTGGAGTCACTAGGATTGTTATGAAAATACCAGATAGAAACAGATCAAACAAATGTCTCTGAGTAACATTTGTAATACATGTATGTGGTTTGAGAGAGCTGTTAAAATATTCTTTTTAGAACAATTGCTCTCTGATTTCAATAGTTTTTGTGCCCAGTTTATAATGATTATGTCTGGACAATATTTTGTTATATATGGCACAAACAATGCAGGACATGTTTAAAATCTCTCTAATAGGAAGTTTGTATCACATCTACTGATACTTCCCATCCATGAACCCGGTTAGCAGTGAAGTCATTCAGATGAGTTTGAAGGGACCAATAATTTTTTTTTCTCTATGTTTTTTAATCTTCTTGAAATTGGTTTGTGCAGTATTAAGTTCTAGAATCTTTTCAGGTTTCACTGGTAGACTGTAACGTGAAGGTGGGACTTGGGCCCCCTGAGGGAAGACTGGAGAGGACTTGTTCTAAGTTTTGTTAATTGTTTTTTTTCTTTTCTACTGCTTTTGATTTCCTTTATTCTGATCTTTTAGAAATAATGAGACAACAGATGTTATGTCTTTCTCCATAATTTCAGCATGACTTTTCAGGTTGGTGTTTCTTGTTTTTGTTTTTGGGGTTTTTTTAAAATTCCTTTTGTTACTTTATTTCCTCTCCTTGTTTGTAGGAATGGCATGTGTGTCTTGTATCACTGTAGGTCTCATTGATCATTGGTATAGGACATGGATGAAAACTTTTTTTCCAGTGAGACAAGCTGACAGGATGTGTAGAAGAAATTTTCTTTGCTTTTGCATGTTTTGTAACTTCAGAAAGGCACAGTTAGGCTCATAGCAGTAAGATTTCAAAGGTTACCATCAGAATATTGTGTTCCTTTGTCACAGCTTATCTGCTGGTGGAATGGCAATAAACAGGTCAGTTCCAAAAAAAAAAAAAAGAGATCCAAAATTTTGCTTCTCTGAAACGTAAAATTAGAGGTGATTACATAGTAAAATCATCATGCAGGCCATTAAAATGGGTCAGGTAGAAGATTGAGGTAGGACATGGGGGACTTTGTCCTCGGCTGTTATATCAAAACATATTAAGGAAATCCTTTTATCCTGAATGACTTTGACTTTGATATTAGGTAGGATGGCCTATGAGTGGCCTTTTCTTGGTGTTTAATAAATTTGTGAGTGACCACTTACTCTTCTTGTATATTGCAAGATGGAGAATTTCACCCTGATATAAAGCTACAAAATTAGGAGCAGTGAAAGCAGGGTGGATTTTTTTTTCAGGTCTGTCATATAGGCTGAGCCCTCTGGCCCACCAACAGAGAATGAGAACAGAAGAATTGTTTATACCAATTTTTACTGTCTCTTTAAAATTCAGTGTTTTATCTTTTACCTTTCAGTTTGCTTTATAGGTCACTTAATTTTTGTTACTTTCCTTTATTATGAGCTAAGAACAGAATGTTGCCGAATATGCTAAAATAGATGTATATTTTTTAAAGTTGGCATTTAAGCAGCCAAAGAATCATGCTTAATGTTGCTGTGATAATAAATAGTACTATAATTGATTGTTGATAGAAACCCTTAAAATATGTTTTTATGGTTGAAATATACTTAGAGTAAACAGTGTTCAGTTTGCCTATTAAAATAATTCACTATATACCATGGTTTCTTTGAGTATTAAGGAAGTAGGACTTTTCCAACAACAGTAATTGGTTGACACTGCTTGACCTTAATGCAAAGCTACAGTATTTAATGAACAAACGGAGGGAATAAAGTTTTGATAAATAAGGCAATTTTCATGAAACCTTTAGAAATATGCTTGAAGTCTTTTAGTGTTAGATTGACGGTTTCTCCTTTTGTGAAAAGAATAAGTGAATAATTTAAGGCTATATTTCATGTTTTCAGATCTTCATTCTGTCATATAAATAATAGACTGTGAAATGCAGCAGCTCTTGCATTCACAGATTTAATAGACCTGTACAAGTGAATATCTTTCTTGGCTTCTGGCATCTTAGAATGCTCTTTTGTGTGTATGGGTACCTGAGAAGCAATGCAAAAGTGGGACTCTCTTCAGTGACCAAATTCCATGCTTTAAACATGCCACATATTCTGTTTTTAAAGGAATTGTTTTTCTTAGAATACTTTCATTGCATCTTGATGTCAATGTTAGTATTTTTGGGTTTTAATTCTGTATTATGATGGACAGGTGTCAAAAAAGCAGCACATGGCTATTTGAAATTAAAGTCTAATCTAAAATTTATTTACTTAGAGAGAGACTGTGTGAAAATAATTCAGATTTGAATCCCTCAGCATAAGTCTTTGAAATACCATTGAATCTTGATGAGAAATTAATCTAATGTATTTACTAAAATAGTGAAATATCAAGATAATTTGTTTACTACATGTATTCTTAGTTCTGTAATTTTTTTAATGGAGACAGTATTGAGGGAGGAAGAACAGATAATAGTAAAATCAGACTAGTTTCTTTTCTTTGTTCCCATCCCCTTTTCCTCCTCCTGCCCTTTAGTTTAATGATTTTTGAAAAAAGAGTGAGGTAAGGCTTACTGAGAGCAAGTGGCGAACCATTGGGATGTTTTCATGTTCTCAGTCTTCCAAGCAGACCATGGTTGTGTGACTAGTGGAGCATGGGAAGCAGCAATGCTTCTTTGAAAGGTATGTACTATTGTACCTGTTTTGTTACCTTGAAAAAGTAGCTTCCCTAAACACTTCCCTTTAGAGGTTTAAGGCTGACATTACCTGTGTTTGCTTCCTGATACCTACTCCTTTAAACATTGGAGTAATTCTAGTTGTTAGGAACCTTCTACTAGCATAGTTGATACTGAATTCTTGCTTTCCTCCATCATAGGTGGGAATCGAGGCATTTCTGCAAGTAAGGAAGTACCTTTATTTCCTTATGTTATTCATGTATTTTAGACTTTATTCATATATTGAAGACTGTTTATTGTAAATGATGTTCAAGACAACTGACAGATGGTCTGCATTTGTGATGGTATTGATTTATGCAGTCCTCATGTAGGTTCCAGAAATGTTAAGTAGGTATCCTTCAAAATGAGCTCTCTACATGAGGATGCCATCACTTTTGCTAAAATCCAGGCAGATTCTGTTTGTGCTTACTAATAGCTCATGACGAAAAGTTACTTTTTCTTACTTTTCAAGAAAAAAAATCTTTATATCTTTTGTCATGGTAATAAAAAATCTTAACATAATATTCTGTTTTGTTTTATGAGTTACTCTGGTAGCTTATTAATGTCTTAATCTCTTTTCATTTTCTGAGATAATTTTCTTCATCTTCACAGTAAGTCCATCTTTTGATTTCACCTGGGCCAAATGCTCAAATGGAGATCATACTTTTCCCATTCTCCCTAGTCTGACTTGTTCGTAACTCAGAAAACATCAGTGCAGGCATAGGGACCATTTTTCAGTCTAACTTATTGAAAAAACTGTCAAAACTGTATGAATCACACAAAAATCTTTGTGCTGAACTGATGTGAAATACATTGTCATCGCCTCTGCTTTCAGAACTTACACAGAGTAATATTTTCTATTTATTTTGCTACATGAACATTATTTAAGCCATTGCCTGGGGATGTTTCTGTAGTTTCAGCGGGAATTTACAGGATTAGTATCTTAAATATATTGATTTTATTAAACCAACCAGTCACCGTTTGGGTCCACCTGTGACTGAGGTGGCTTGTGATACTTAAGCAGTGCGTTTGTTATTATTCATTGTTGCTTCATACTTCATACAAGACTGTGGTCTCTCTGTAGAAAGCCCTCTGCAAACATACGCATACAGAGTTTGGGTGGAAATGCAGGAAGGATGGTATAAAAAGCAAAGGAAGGCAACGGGAAGGCAGAACAGCAAAGGATGCTTTGCTAGTGGCTAAATGGAAACATTTGCTAATGCTGATGATTTATTTTAGATTCTGAAATGGTTACTGCTCTTTATTTAGTGAGTGTGGCTTTTTTTGTTTAATTTGTTAACACCTATAGAAATTAGAAAGAACAGTAGTTATGACAAATGGACTATGTAATTTGAAAATTGTATTTTGTCACATGTTTTAGTCACAAAACCTAGTTGAAAGCAATTGTCCAAACATTCACTTAACATATTAATAAGTAATACAGGAATACTCTAAGCCCTCTTGAATTAGATATATTACATCTTGTTACAAAATTTAATGCCAGACTTAATAACTCAAAGTATGCTCTAGAATAAAAATACATTTATGTGCTAGTATGTGGTAATTAGAATGCTAATCCAAATTACAAAAAAACCCCTAAGCCCACTATTCACTTGGAACTGTTTTATATACTCAAGAGCAGACAATTACCTTTAATTGAATTTCTTTTAAAAAATCCCAATTTTGATTTTTTACTAGTGAGTATGCTTTTTTGTGGTATATTTCTAAATATTGCAACAATGTAATATTACAGCCGTCAGATTTCAGCATTGGTCAGATTTCAGGAGCTATTTGGGTATTTACCTGCAAAATCAGTGTCATTTAGGACTTAAATATAAATGTGTCTAGATGGTTGTGTTCTCACATTTCCTGTTGAAAACACTATAGAAACAGTAAAGTACCACCTTTTCAAAAAGGGAAGATGAAGTTTCCAATTCAACACTATTAGCTTTGCCTATTTGTAACAGGAAGAATTATTTTAGAATATAATTTTATCCTGACATGAGTAGACTTATGTCATCTCACAGTTGCTGAAACATTCTGCATAAACATATTTTGAAGAGGGTTTGTTTGAATTTTTTTGCTTATTTTTTGTGATTTGAGCCGTTAAAGGAGAGTTAATGAAAGATAGATGGCTGATCAGTTGCTGATGTTTCATTTGTTAAATTTTTCTTAGAACCATAACCTTCAACATTTTTTGTGTGTATGAAACCAGCTGTAGTGTGCTGTTGAACCCTATACAGCTTCTTGTGGTCTTATCAATAATGATTGAACAACTTTCTAGAAAATAGATCTAAAATACCAATTTATAGAAATCTGTAAGATACATGTTTTTAAGAAGTTCACTCACAGGAGGAGAAATTGAAGTAATGCTGAGAAATATCCAAGAATCACATGTTGATAAAAATTCCAGGTTGAATATTGAATAAATCTCCATAATGTTCAAGTTGTTAGAGTTGTCTGTCTGCCATTATTGTCATCTTATAAATAAATAAATTAAACCACATGAATTTACCTTACATATTGTTTCTATCTCTCCTGATATATGATTATGTGAAATACGGTACTTACTTGACTTGAAAATACTTAAGCTAATTTCAGTCACTTTTGTTTTTGTTATATTGAAATGTCCAGAAGAAATGCAGTGCGTTATGTCTTGAATCCTCAACTTGAATTCTGTTTGATCAAATAAAAAACTCCGACTATTCTTAGGCTTTTTTTTTTTTTAACCAAGTATATTTATTCTCCATCTGAAGGTCAATTCCAGAAGTCTGGTACCAGAACTGCCATTCCAGCTTCCTCATTGTTCCTGGTGGCCGGGCCATATCCCAGTGCTATTTGCCTGTTGAAAGTGTGGAGAATATCCTTCTGAAGACAACTGTCTCCTTTTTGTTTGAGCACCTGCCACTATGTGAGTTGGTTTTTTTTATTTTTATTTTTTGAAAAAAACAAACTGACTTTGCCTCATTTTCATTAATGCCATAGTTACACATTTGACATTTATAAAAATGTTTGTGATGTGTCTCCTGCAGTTGTCCAAAAACTAGTTTCCTATAATTTCTGTATCAAAAGAAATCTTATTTTACAAACAGAGGTTCTTTTCTAACTAGTTTGCTGCATTAAATTTTAAAAGACAAGTGAAAATAGTGACTGCAGTATTTGGTTTTAAAACTGACGGATAACTGTATTGCAGTCTGCTTCCCACAGAACTGGTGGAACACAGACCGTGTCAGTGGGAGCTTTTCTTTGCTTTCTCCCATAATATGCCCTAAGTCCCGACCTGAAGGGGCAATTCACTCTCTAATTTAAACCTCTCCTTAACATTAACAACATGGCAGTGTTTAGTAATGATACAGTGTTTACTGTTAAAGACTTGCCAATTTGGCCTTAAATAGCTAGACTATATTACCTCAATTTGCCATATTCCCTCTGTTTAGTTTGGAATTACCTTGCAAATGTTAAGGTGATAGTATTGAATTGTATAAAGGAATTATAAATTGGAAATCCTAGCAATGTGGATTTAAAGTTCTAGTGTTGGTCTATAGAAACACACTAGTTCAAGTAGTTAAAGGTCAGTAAACTCATTTTAATAGACGCTTTTTTTTCTTTTACTGACTTCCATCAGTGCCTTTAATTAGTTATTTTTCCTTCCTATTCTCTGGATAATTTAAAACTCCTTTCTGAAATGATTTTTTAAGACGTATATGAGCTTGGATATGTAGTTTCTGTACCTTTTAAGTGTAGTTAGTTTTTTCCAGTGTTGCAATAAAGTACAGAACACTATGCAGTACATTAAAGAAATAGAGCCTATGCATCAGAACAATTTTCATGCCTCGCTCAATTCTTAATGTAAATTAGTAGGAACATTGGTTATCCATTTGAGAAATTGAGTTGGTATAAAAATAAAAATGCACTTATGGTATGTGGTGCTTTGTGTATCATCTTGGGAGTGTTTTGCTGTTTATCTGTCACTTGCATTAGAAAAAGCAGTCACTGGCTGCAGGTGACATTAAAAATTAAAGGTTAACCTCAATTTCTTTACTGACCAGACGTGGGGCAGAAAGTTCTTCTGGATGTGTGCCTGGATTTTGGAACTGTCAAATAGAGTTGAGAAGTAGAGACTGGTGCTTTTGGTGGCTTAGTCTTTTTGTATGTGCATGTGTGATTATATGATTTCGCCATTTCTAAGTGTTTAGACTGCTTTTTGTAGGTTATATCAAGATCATTTTCCATTGCATCCAACTTTGTGAAATTAAAAAATTGCACGATAACACTATAGTAAGTAATTATAATGAACTCATTTTACTGATCTACATAATTCTAGGAATGTCTTTTTATTTTGCTGCTTAGAAAAACTAATTAAAATAGCTGTCTTTCCTATTACTAGAGAATACGTGTCTTTCAAAAACTAGTTAAAGCTGTTCTTGAAAATTGCCTTAGAAGCTTTTGAATATTCTGGTTACATTTAGTGTAAGACAAGCTTTATATACTCATGAACAAACCTGGGAGATCGTTCTTTAAGTTTTTGACAAACTCAGCTTCTCCCTTATAGTGCCTGCAAGGTGAGCCAAGCTCAGCAGCATGAGCTTCCCTTGTCTATCGCTCCAAATGTTGGAGGCAGCATTCAGGCTAGTGAAGAAGGGTTCAGACAGCAGAGGTTTCCATGTAACCTGCCAGATATCTTTCCTTTGTTAAAGAGGTATTGTGCTTGTTCAGTGGCAGACCAGACTACAGTCAAGTCTTGATCTTTGAGATGCAATTTGAAGCTGAGGTTGCTGCTTCTGCCTTCCATTTGATCTCTTAATTTTCTTAGCCATGTAGTGAAATAGCGTATATGTAGTGAGTAGATCTGGTGCTTCTTGTTGGCTAATGAGGGATAATGATAAGGGAGGAAAGAAAAATCAATTTTATTTTGTGAGTAAAATAGACTGCCAAAATGCATAGTTTTTTTCTTTCTCCATCTTCCATTTACCAAACAGTGATGTTTGGTTCGTGGCTGTTTTCCCTCTATTGTCAATGGCCATTTTCCCTCTTACAGCTCTTCATGGTAAAACAATAAAATGGAAGTTTTATTGAAGAAAGCAATGCATATTGCTAATTTAGAAAAGAGCACTGTTTTAGGAACCCTAGTATTTCAGATGTCTGTAATCTTATTTAAATTATGTATCTATGAGCTTGCATCATAGTAAGCTTGGCACAGTTGTTTCAGGACTGGTATACTGTAGATTGTTCTGACTACAAATTAAATCATGTTAAGAATTCTTTGGTGGAAAAGTGATAATGCTCATTTAGTGTGCTTTACTTATTATTTCTAATTTGTTAAACCTATATTTAAGACAGATAATTTCTCTGAAGACAAAATATTTTTAAATGCTAGTTACTAATTTTCCTGTAGTTTCTAGTTCCCCTGCTTGAAATTTTTCCAATGTTCTCTGAGATTGGTTTCATTTCATATTTCTTGGTTTCAGATATTTTTATGTTGACACAATACTGAAACTGGTCAAGCAAGTTTCACCATTGAAATGATTTATAAAGAAACTGAAATACTATATGTCTTTAAACATAGTTCCTTTGACTTAGGGAGTAGTTAAATCCCATATAATAGTTGATAATTGTTGGCTTGCAGCCTGGTTCTAAAGTCTTTTTTTTACAAACTGGGTTATAAAGCATAAAAAAACCTGAATGTTGGGTCTTTTTTAGATGAAATATCTCAGGTAATTAAATACTTCAAGAATTTATAATTCGTTTATAATTTGAAATACAGTGCTTTCTAAGAAAAAATCTTTAAGTGATTTTATGTATTGTCTTACAGACTCCAGAATAGGCATGTTATAATTTGTCAGTTAATTTAAATTTAAGTAAACTTCTCTATCTATTAGTCTAAAAAGCACTGGTGATTTGCAGCTATATTACAGATGGCATCTTTTCTTAAATAGCACAATAACCTGTGTTTTGTGGAGCAAGTGAATTACCCATTTGTTACATTGTTATGCAGCTTGTAGAGGTCATCATACATCTGTATGAACAGAACATATAAGTATTTTTAAAAATCCAGCACCAATTCAAACAACCCAATTCATTGCAGTGTTTCTGTTGTTGCTGTTCCTACAGGGTTGGTGGTCCATTTCCTTTCGTTTAATTTGTGGCTGTATTGCAGAGATGCACTCAAGAAAGATATGCATAAGATGAGGACTTTTTTCTCAGATGTAGAAAACTTGCAGGACATGCAGTTTCAAACAGTGGAAGAACAGGTCCAGGATCGAGAGTTATTTTGCAAAGCACTAAAATCAGCTTATATCAGTTCCCCTTCATAATACCAAGTACATAATGTACAGTCTAGGGTACATAATATCAAGTCTAGACTAGTAATTACTATAGCTTTATTTTCAGTAGCTGTCTGATTCTCCAGGTGAGGACTAGTGGTAGTGTGTGTTATTAGCCCATTGTCTTCAGACATCCTTCTTGTTTCTCCTCTTTGTACCATGTTAGATAACTTACTTTTATCACTGACAAATTTGGTACTGCTTCACATCTTTGTTAGTTCAAGTTTCCTGTGGCAGTGGACTTTCTACACTGCATGGTCCTTGCCCTTGCCCCTGCCCCTGGCATGTTGCCCCATTTCCCTGCTGAGCCTCCTTTTGGGGCAACATGACTCTGAAGCCTGAGCTGGCCATGGATAGAGCCCAGCTGATTCTGGCAGAGGTTTCTCAGTCTACTTGGTGCTTGCTTTGTAGTTCATCTTCATTTTAACCACAAAACCACCCTTACCAGTACAAAGGAAGAACTGACTTCTGCCTTGCAGTACTTTAAAGTGGGCTTTATAACAAAAATGGAGAGAGACTTTATACCAGGGCCTGTAGGGATTTAGGTCTCTATAAGTAAAGGATGGTACATTTAGATGAAATCTAAGCAAGAAATTCTTAACAATTAGGCTGTTGAGACATGGAAGCGGGTTGTCCAGGGAGATGCAGATGCCCCATCCTTGGAAGTGTTCAGGGCCAGGTTGGATAGGACTTTGACCTACCTGATCTAGTAGATGTCCACCTGTCCCCATGACAAGAGGCTGAACTAGGTGTTCTTTAGAGGTCCTTTCCAACCCAA
This sequence comes from Calcarius lapponicus, assembly GCA_039654755.1. NCBI lineage: Eukaryota > Metazoa > Chordata > Aves > Passeriformes > Fringillidae > Calcarius > Calcarius lapponicus. The sequence continues at coordinate 38,140,568 of CM077464.1, read as the reverse complement.
ACCAGTCTGTGATTCTACTTGAGGAAAGCAGCTTCTTGCCTTTGTTTTACCTGATTAGTATTATCTATGTCTCTTACATAGTTTCATTTTATAATGTTTATTCCGCATTTTGTTGACTTTCAAACTTTTTCAGAGACATTGCAGTGGTTACAAGTTGTATTGATTGAACCTGGTCAAAAGACTTCAATTTATGGTTTGGTTTGGTTTTGTTTTCAGTAAGAGATAAGTGCTACCTTAGATGATCATAAATGCTGATCAAAATTTGTTAAAAAGGATTTGTTCAAATTGTTCTTAAAGGATTAAAAGTGGGAGCCTTAAGAAAATTTGCATGAAGTGAATGATGGAGGGGAGAAGCAGTTGGGTTGCCAGTGGTGTGTATAGTTAAAGAAAACCAATATTGTAATGATGTGTTGGTGTATTTGAAGTGATCCTCCTACTATAGATGTGGCAATCGCAGACAGTTTTCTCTGGTGTGTTTAGAGCTGTGCTAATGTTCCAGTAAAGTTTTAAGGACAAAATAAATTTTCTAAAATATTGGCTGTAATTTCCCTTGAAGGGAAGGGATGCTATTTCATGGCTATCCTTGGCTCTCTTTTCTCTCCCTCTGTTCCTCCTGAAGAAATTGTGTGTGACTTAGAGAATGCTTTGCTTCCGGGACAAATTCTAAAGGAAGTTCACAGAATTTTAGTGGGTTTTGCTCTTTAAGTTATATGGATTTAAATGTCTAAATATGTACTGAAGGATATTGACAGGTACCAGTGTAGATGCCAGCCATGTGCAGTTGGAGTCCTGTACTAGGGACTGATCTGCAATGCAAGCAGCAGCATTTCTCAGTGGTTGTGACTGCCCAGCATTTGTAATTTGATGGAAAGCAGATGAATAAAGCCAAATTAAAGTGACAGTGATGACCAACTGCCTAGTAATTTAAGACCCTGCACACATTGCTTAGTGCTATTTATTCAATAAATACATATAGTAAATATAGACCTTTATGCATTTCTCTAAGGTGATAGAAGCCATGGTGGGCAGAAGTTACTGCATATTATCAGCACTCTGTCATATTTGAATAAATTAATGTGGAACTTATTTAAAACTCAGAACTTTCTGAGCAGCTTCATCTGGTTTTGTTCAAGCTTTCATTGAATGATGTACAGTACATAACTTCATATTAAACACTTTCTTTGCAACTTTCTTTGTATAATTTCTACAGATTTGTAGTTTTAAAAAAATTAAAATCTTGCCACCAACTTTTGCAGTAGGTTATGTGTCTGATCCTCTAAGATCTTTCCTCACAAGCATTAATGTAGTAAGAGTTGATTCTGGTATGAATGGTTCAACTATATTTACAAGAAGTGGTTGAATGTTGTTTTATCATTTTTGTTAAGCAGCATGCATGCCTTAAAGTTATAGAAAAGGTTACCTGTATCTTGAAACTTGCAATACTTATCATCTTTTGCAAGGGAATTGTAGATCAGGTGCAAGAATTTCTCTATATTATAAGTGTTCTAAATTTATTTTGGCATATTAATCTAGATTATATTAAGATCCAGAAGTGTAGTGGGATCCAAGCTGGATCTGAGGAAAAAAAAATCATTATTCTCAGTCATTTGGCAGAGAGGAGTAAGGGATAGAAAAGGAAGAAAATGCTTTTCGTTTTATGTGAATGTATTCTTCCCATAGAATGTACCAACAAAAAAGTAGATCAAGACAGTCTTGCTTGAAGACACTCATACCTTCTGACAGGAAAGTGATTTTAATTAATTTAAAATCCAGAAGCAACAGTATTTCTTCCTGAGTAAATGGTTGGAAGACCTTAATTACACATTGCTCTTGAAAGAACAGATTGCACTTAGTTTCTTTTTGGTCTTTTAGACTCGGACTTTGGAAAGTATTTAACTTACAGGAAGTAATGGAGTACTTTCCTGAATTGACAGGCTGTTAGTGAGTTTCTCAGTATGAATATAGCCACTTGAATAGAATAGGAATTTGGTGGAATGTTTTGGGGTGTTTGGAATGTTGGGGATGTTTGATTTGGTTTGGTTTTTATAACACAAAATCATCCAATACCTTCAGCTGGATTTAGGCATCAAAATTTTTTAGAACATCTGCTGCATAAAAAGTAAGTTTTGACAAAAGCCAAGGAAGTGGCAAAGTGTTGAAGTTGTGAATCAGTATCTAGTTATGTCTGATCATGATTTAGTGTGGCAATTGAGAATTTTTTATAGTGTGAAACTGCTCTAGGTGAATAGCGACCAGCTAGAGGAATAGTGAGTGACTAATTGTATTTCTAGATTCATTTAACTTAGTAAATGCACTTCTTTTGTGAATGAAATGTAAACATAGAATGGAATTGTGGTTACTTCTCTACATGAAAACTATAGTTATGAAACCTGCATGGTTTTGTAACATTTTAGGGGGAAATAATAATGGTTTTGTTTTACTTTAATGTTTAGGTTTTTAGCAAAGACACATTTAAATATTAAAATTTTCCCATACAAAACATTTTTCTTATTCCAAAAAGATACTGTAATAAACATCATTAAAAGGATGAACTATTTCATGTAAAAAAAGAAGGTTCCTCATTCATGACATTTTTACTCTATATAAGGATCTTATGTCTTATGCTCCTAGATTGTTTGAAAAGAAAATTTGGCTAATGCAATTTTGAAAATTTTTCTGACACTACTTTTCAGATGTTATTCCTTTCTTGAATATATCATTAGTGGACAATGCAGATTTCATATGCAAGCTTATTTGAAGAGTTGTAAAAGCTGCATTTAAGATTTTGCCAGTATTAAAATTGCTTCCAGCATCTTATTTCTTGTGACTATTTAAAGTTTTATAATTAATATTGAGGTTTCAGTATTTTCTCGGTGGCAAGTACTAGGGAGTGGTATCAGATTGTTTTCCCTGTTTCCTGTACAGACAAGCTCTGAGTTTGGGAAGGTCTTCTTAACATCCCTCAAGGTTTTGCAGTTAAAAGCCCCACAAAATAACTTACCCTTTTCACAGTATTTGTAGGGTGCTAAGAGGAAGGGTTTCTTGTTTGGTAGCCACAATTTGGTCTGGTGTAGCAGTGATACTGACTTCCCTACTGCCAGGCATTAAGCAGAAGCTTGGGAAATGCAGTACTTTACACAGAAAAATTAATTGGTTCAAGTAATTGGGAAAAGGGAAATTATATTTAAAGAAGAGACTGATGGTTTGGGCCATTGTCTGAGTCCATACTTCCTCCACTTGTCAAACTGGAACAGAATCTTGAAATCCTTTTAGATTAATTTTTATTACAAGCCACAACTTATTAAAAAGCTAAGGGAGACCAGAAAATCCAAATTTTATATGTTTAAAATATATGTCTTTGAATATATACACAGTCCATGCATTTCAAGTTTTGTCTTCTAATTATTACATGTTGAGTAACTTGAAAAACAACATATAGAACCAGCAATTTCATTATACACAGAACTGATCCAGCTCATCTTACGTGCCCAGTCTTACCTCCTTAAGATGTGTGGCATTTTTTCATTCTCATAGTGCTTCTCAGGTATCAAGGAATCGTCTCCTTAAAACCAACATATGTATCTGACTGTGGTAGTTTGAGAGCTGTTTCATTTCATATGTTTGCATTTGCAGTCTGAAAATGTCACACTAAGCTCTTACCAAAACACACACACAAAAAAAGTTCCTAATTTAAAAATATGTCAGAATATTTGGACCAATTTGATTTGCCAGGTTTTCATTCTGGAAGCTTGGATTGTTGGAGTCAGAGTTGCATGTTATAAAATTAAAGGAAATACTTTGCTGACCATCACAGAAAAATCATGATAGTGTGTGCATAGAAATACAGTGTTTGTGTGTATGTCTCATAAGAGGTATGAAAGATTAATGTTCTTCTTAACTGAAAAGTTCTTTTTCCACTCTAAGGATATTTAAAAATAATTTTATCCATTTGGTGGAGCAATAGCTTAGTTAATGAAATTTGATATTTTGGAGTTTTTCATTCTTGTGTAACATCTGTAAACATGTTCCCAAACCTTACATGCAGTTCTATAATTAACTTAGTGTTTCCATTGTGATTTTTCAATGAATAGAAAAAAATGCTGTTTATACAGATGAGGGAAAAAACTAATTTTCCTCAGCAATACAGTTGTTAGATTTTGTTGGGGTTAAAATACAAACCATCAGTGCAAAATCTGGGTTTTTTTTATTACGTGCTTGAAATCCCCTGTAGGTTTTACACACTTCGAATAAGCAGTGAGGTGTAGTCGAGCCCCCTGTCTGTACAGGGGTAAGATCAGTTAAGAAACAAAGCATTTTTTAACTTCTAGAGAAGACCTGTACCTCTCTGATCACAGCAGTTAGTTTCTTTATTTTCATTAGTTTTTCTCTCCATGTAATGTACATAGAAAGTTAATGATGAAAGAGTAGTAAAGTATTCATTGAAACTGAAAATTATAGTATTTGCAAATATAAAAATCATAATTTACATAAATTTTATAGTCAAGAACATTATGAATGTAAATATGCCTTCATCTATTCTCAGTCTTATAATGCCATTTGTTGTCCAGTGGGAGATGAAGAGTGATGTTGAGACTGCTGTTTAACCTATTATAGCAGCCTAAAGAAATGAAATAGCCTTGATGTAAATATGAGGTGGGAAAAGAGTATTCATCTCCATTAAGTGACATAAAAAACCATGGTAAGAATAACAGGCGGGTGGGTATGCATTAAGTGCTGAAGTCCCTAAATTTGGACACTAATTATAACCACAAGGACAATTGCCTCCCACGTACTTAAACTTTAATTTGAGTATGTTTTCAGACCAAAAAAATATGCTTCACAGTTCTTTAGGCGCCAAATGTGGATTTTCTCTTGCATTCTTTTTTCATCTGATGCATGATTCCTTTTCCCCTGCTATTAAATGAGGGCTTAATACTAAAAAGCTGAATTCATTATGTGCTCCTTGGTACAATGAGATCTTTAGACCTTGTATTTTACTAGATCTCATAATTATGCTGAGGAAGGCCTACCCATTTTTTAGTGCCATAAGCAAATGTTGCACCATTATATTCAAATTAATTGGAGCAGTTGTTTCAGCTTCATATTAATGTTACTTACACCTGTGTATGACCAGTAGCTACATAACCTGTTGCACCACATAAGTCATTCCTGTTTTTTTTTCTTGATGGTGCACCCTTGCACCGTTTCCTAAAATTATTTTTATGTTACATTAGATAAAGTAATTTTTATATTGAGTAATTGCATTAAAGTATGACCCTTGGAGTCATAAATGAGAACAGAGATGTTGTATAAAACCATCTTTTAAAGTTAATTGAGTATGCAGTGTCTTTAATATTAAACTGGTTTCCATGCAGGAGAGATCATTTTGATGTTTAGCCATTCCATCTTTGGCATAAATTAAGGTAAAGTATTAATCATTAAAAAAAATACAAATCATTACTTCACCCTTGCCTTGATATTTAATATTAAAAAAATGCATTATGTCACTGGCTAACCTGATGTTATAATTAGGATGTGGTATTTCTAGATCTAATTTGTCTGATGTTTTTCAGTAATTCCGTCTTACTATCCTTTTCTATGCTTGATTAGATAGTTATTGGCTATTACACCTTCTCCACATGCACTAAGCTATAGATCTCCATCAAATCACCTCTAATCTTATTGCAAATAAACTAAATATACTGATCTTTTGTCCGTCTCACACACATAATAAAAAGAAGGGTTTCCTGAGTGTAATTCTTGTAACTCCTTTTTTGGCCCTTTTAATTTCAACTTCCTTTTGAATTAAAGATACCAGGCCTGGTTATAGCATTCCAGTGATGCCATATGTGCAGATAATTTCAGGTCCTTAGTACTACCATATATTTCCCTGTAATGCACCCAGGGATTGTTTTTAGCTTCTTAGCTACAGCAACATAGTAAGAGCAAAAAAAGCATTTGGTTATTTACAATGACTTGTAAGTTCTTTAGGGATTCACTGCTTTCTAGGATGTAATCCTCCATTTTATGTGGCCTGTCTTGTAGCTTCTTAATGTTCTTAAGGTAAATAAATAAAACAATGTAATTTCTACTCCAAGATTTACTTAATTTATGCAGCTTGTTGGAAGGATTTTTACTTATTTTTGTCATCACAGAGCTTTAGCTTTTTTACATAGGAGTGAAGAATCAGTCATCAGGTTTTATGTGTGTTTTGTGTGATTGATATTTTTAAAAAGACAATAAAGGGGACTTCACAAAGCATTAGAGCATTAATATAGCACGAAGAAGGCTTATAATGTGTTCGGCTTCTGCTGATACCTAATGATACGGCAAAAAAGCACTCTTATACAAGGCTGCTTTTAAGCTACAAGGGAACCAGAGGAATTGTTAAGAATAATAGATAGCATATCTTGGATTAATTTTTTTTAAATTTGTTTTTAGGAGCAGAAGCACAAAAATCCTGTCTTAATCTTTCTTTTAGGTATGCTGCTTATTTAGCTTTTAGTAACTTGTAATTTAAGATCACAGTTATTAGGTGTATTTCTGCATTTTATATATCGCTCCCAGATGCTACAGTATTAGTTTTTATCACTGCATATTTTATGAAATGTCAGCCTTCTGTTGGCTGCTCATGCAGCATTGTTAGTGATCAAAGCCACAACATAAAGGAGAGGAATCTAAACAGTTGGCTTATCTTTGTCCTTCATTGTGACACAATACCATAAAATTACTTTACTATATAAAAGGCAGGCAAAGCTTCGTGCAGACACTCTGAAAAGGTGAACTTCTTGTTATGCTCAACAAAATAGATAAACTCTTCTGGGTGATATTTTGTGCAGGGAAAGTAAAGTTAGCAATGATGTCTTTAGAATTTGGGAAAAGTTTTCATCTTTTCCTGCCTTTTTAAAGCACAATTATGTATATATTTTGTGTGTGTATGTGTGTGTGTTGCAATCCTACTGTAAATCTATCCTTTAAAACCTTTTGAAATGGAAGGAAGAAATGTGTCCTTTGGAGTAATCTGTATGGGGTGTTGTGGACTTCCTTGAGATACAATTAATCAAGACGCTGTATCACTTGATGCGGGATAATTGGGAAGATAATAGTTAGTCTTTACATGATGAAAACTGCTGGTGATTATCAGGTACATTTGGCTTTCATTTTGGTTTTTCACACAGGAGATTATTTTGATTTTATCCAAATTTTTGGTTAAAAATACCAGAATATCAGCCAGCCTTAATTTTTCTGCTTGCCTAAGTGAGTTGTGTATCAGAACTGAAATAATAAAGTAGGAAAAACTCTACAAGCTATGGAGATATTCTAGGAATAAAAATCTTGAATGATTTTGATCAGCTGTTGTGTATGCCCTGCACAGCAGTTGGTTCAATCAATTTTATGTTTTGGGATGGTTTTATTAAAACGAGCTGCTGCTTTCAGTAAATCATTGTAAAGCTGCTAGCTTTCTATATGCTTTTTGGGGACCTGCAGCTTACCAAGTCGGTGTCTTAATATAAACAGACTTAACTTGGCTCCTTAAGAGGCTGGGCTGAATTAGTAACACCCTTACCATGTGGAGTGTTATCAAGATGGGATGGAACACAAAAAAGGAAATAGTCTCCTAATATGATAGTGATACAGGAAGTAAAAGAACAATAGTATTCCTGTCATATTGGAGGGGGCTATGAAAGGCATTTCAGTCAACAAGGCTCTTGACAGTCTCTCTTAAAATAGAAGATCATGCACACTACCTGATTGCATGTGTTTGTGTTTGTCTTTCCAACTGCTGGTAGTTAGTAGCTTGTATGCATGTACTCTCTCATAGTGTGTGATCATATTTTGATAAATGTTCCAGAGATTTTGAACAAATGAACAGTGGCATTTTCTTCATGTCATTGTGATCAAGATGGCCACAGTGCTCCATTTTATCTTGGCTTTATGGATGAGATGGTCATTTCATCCATCTTTCCTTAAAAGCTGGCGCAGGAAGAGATCATTCCTGTGTACATTCAAAGGTTTTATTACTTCTTTCTTGATGTACTTCAAAATACAGCAGGTAGAAAATGAATTGTTATCAAGTGAGTTAAGGTTGAAGATACTTAGTATATCAGAAGCATTAATTAATTAATGCTTTCAGCTAATTTATTTTGAAAAGTGGAATTTAGGAAAACAATCTGACCGTGGTAGGGAGTTCATCCATCAGCTGTCTGACAGGAGTGAGCTCAGTTCAGGTCATCCTTCCTGCATGAATATGGCATCACACAGAGTCTGCATAACTTTCTACCAGCATCAAGTTCATGATCCTTCTCCTGCCCTTCACAACTGAAAGGGCTGAACATTCAAAGCTACAGACCTATTCCCCATCTTTCTAGATAAGGTGTAATTGTAATGTGTTTCTCTTCTGATTTTTTGAAGTAGGTTCTCCTGCTCTATATTTTCTATCCATTGTCCACATGAGTAGGTGAATTTTACGTCTTACATTTAGTGGGATTCTGGTTTGCTGATGAAGGCAGAAAATATCCAATTGGACCTGGCTGTGATGAAGTATTTAGAGTCACCAGAGAAACTGTGATGCTTACAACAATATTAGTATCCACAGCAGGAAAGATGTGCTCCTCAAAAAGAACGATGTACAAGGGTGCACGAGCAAGGTTAAGTGTCTGAGCATCAGAAAGCCAAATATGCTGGCACTTTTTGCAAGTCTAGAAGTTCAGCTGACCATGGAGAGAAGACAGAAAGAAATAAAAACATTCTTTAAAGGGAGTGGTTTTTCCTCTACTGATCTTAATACCTTTAGCAGGTATTTTAAACTACTGTAGTTGAAGCTTAAACATTTTGTTCAGGGCTCTGTTTTATTTGTGTATCCAAGACTGCTTCAAACACCTGATAAGAAGATGCTAATTACACTTTAAGAGCTGAAAACATGGAAACCTTATCCAAGCAGGTCGTCTTGTCTTTATAGAGGTGAATCTCTTTGATTCCCTGGCTGAGGAGTCATGCATTAAATACACAGCTGTCACATATCCACTTGTTAACCTAATATACCCCAATTGCTGCAACCAGAAGTCGAGTCTTGATGAAGCATAATATGTAGTGGTACTTCTCTCTGTAATTGGTGCTTTGTGGTCCACAGTTTCATGAAGAGGTAGTAAATAGATGGATGATAGTTCTTTGTTAATATACTCGATATAATGGAGGTAGCTTGGTGCCTTTTAACCTGATGTTCTTGGATCTTGATAGGCACTTACCCAGCCGATAGGCTTTGGAAACATAATTTCACTTTACAGATGTTTTGTATGTGTATAAGCGCAAAATATTTTGTAGATTGGCCCCATAATTTGTGAGCATATATGTGAGATTATTTCCATAGAAAAAACTTTCATTACTGTTTTGACCACCTTTCCCAGCTAGTTCCAAAGGCAGTCTTCACTAGGTAAATGAATACACTGGTTTGTTGAGCATTTGTCAATGCTAATGCCAGCAAAACCAAAGGTTTTTCAGCCTTTTTTTAATGCCATTATCCTCAAATCTCTAACCTGAGGCTTATAAATGTAACTGACAGAGAAAATTGAGCAAAATTGATAGTCAGAAATTTCTTAATCAGATACAAATTGTTGGTTCGGACTTGATTCCCGGTCGATGAAAATTGTGTTTCTGAAATGTAGCTATATTAGTTTATGCAAGGGTTATCACAGTGCTTGTACCTATGGGGTCTAGTAGTCAGATTGCTGCTCTGCACTGCAGAGAGCTCAGCGAGAGTGACAAGTACTTAAAAACAAAGTAATGCACAAGAGATGCTGCAGCTGTATATCTAAGGACTTCGTGTTTGACCCCATCCTCTCTTATTAGTAAGGCATTTTTTGGATGTATTTTGCTTTTCCATTTTTTTGTGATCTTGTGTCCTTGGCCTGCTAGCATTGGCAAAGGGAAAAGCCAGCAAGGTTTCTAGGAAGCTGTCTTCAATATACCTTTTTAGTTAATACATAGATTAATATTAATGATAAGTACAATAGGAACTATGAGTGTTGGGTCACCTGAAAGAATTAAGATGCATTCATGGTAGTAGTAGAGTAACTCAGATATTTTCAATGCTAATGAAGTTTTAGTTCAGAATTTACTGTTGAAATCTAAAGTACAAGTCAAGCCTTTCCCAAAGTGAGAGGGGCAGGACTGGAAAGGGGGAACAAGGCCTTCAGCATTGGTGAAGAAGCTATTCACTAAAGAAGCAATCTGACCAGCCAAATGAGGAATTTCCAGCAAGGAGGTGCTTTCTAACTGGGGCAAGATTGAGAATTAATGTTGGATTTTGATGCATTAATTAATCCCTCTTCAAACTTCTTACAAATCTACATTTGTACGTATTCAAACTGATAAACATATTTTTATGTTAAAAACATGCAAAGGTAAAGGAAGATGCGTAGAAAGCTTGAAAGAGCTGAAGAGTGCTTCAGTTTGGACAATATCAACAGAATGCTGAGGAAATATGAGCATTGTGGAGATTTCGGCTTTCATTAAATGTCCTACTTTGCTCACAGAATGTATGCTGCTAAGCTCTTCCATATAAATACTGGCAAAGACCCAGGTTTCAGTTTCAATGAAGTCTACCCCACCTGTAATAACTGTAGTCAAGAGATTGCAGTATTTATATATTCATCAGGTGCACTTTGTTTAGTTGTGATATTAAAATGTGTCAAATTGCTCTTCAGGTATGAATGGAGAGTTCATATTCCTAATTTTTATTGTACTCTGAGAGGATTACAATTTCACCTAGAGGTTAGTTATTGTGCATGAGTGTTCAGAAGAAATTTAACATGTCCAACTTCTGATTTGGGAACATGAAGACTGATTGTTCCTTTTCACAGCAATTGAGAAGGTTACTGTTATAAAATATGTATGCGTCTGAGATTGCAAAGGGGCTAACGAGAAGAAAGATAAATGCCTCCTGCAGTTAACTGTAGTGCCATTCCCATCAGTTCAAGAACAGGTTGCTTAAAAGTGGGTGGTGCAGCATTTTGTGGTCTCCTTGTTGGATCACCTGCCAGTCAGTAGGGTACTGTGGCTGTCTTCCTAACTTCTCATGAAACCCGAAGAGAAAAAGTGCTGAGATGAGATAGTTAAAGCTAGTGGTGATAGGCAGTGATCATTTCTTACTGGTGGCTTAGCAAACAAGGAATATGTGTCTCTCGTCATAGGGGCTAAGGAGGGATGAGCCCAGGAGTGTCTGACCTTTAGGCATGAGAGACTTTCAGACCCAGGAGGACAAAAATGGGTCAGTTTAGGCTTGAACAGGATGGCCATGCTGTCTGTAGGGATGAATAGACTTCTGTCATGGATAACAAAACAGCAAAGACCTTCTCTTCCCACCTCTTCTTGTGTTTTGAATTGTATTATGGCTTTAACTCCCCATGAGTGTACCTGATATACAGCAAACAGTGTTAATGTAGAGTATTTGTAGAAAGGATGGTGTGTGCTTTTATTGCGCTTCATTTTAGATTTGTGGCAATATGGGAAGAGGAAAATGGACTAAAACATCTTCACAGCTCTAAGGTCTACTAAGGAAGATCTCAGCTATGTAAATGTACATTTTTTTCTGCTAAGTCCTGTAAATGTAATGGGATAAATTATTTCCATTTCTCTGAATTTATTGTCTTCTCAAGGTTTTAGATTTTGAACTTATCTTTAACAATTTGGTATTATGTGAACAGCACAATGTAATAGCAACATTTGCTGTGATTTTAAATCTATTTCTGATATAGTTGACTTTCAGTGCTTTGAACCATTTAGTGTCAAGTGAATACTTTAAGTATTGACAATGAGAAATGAAAAATCCCCACAGTTGTGGCATCTTGCATCACTAAAATTTGATTTTCACAGGCTCAGAGTTTTACTCCCTGGTTTTTAGTGCAAGTTGAAAGTAGAGATAATGAAAGTTTAGAGGATTTTACATATCTTGGGCAGGGATGGGGGGTCAGTGACGTCACACTTTTGATTTGTGAGTAGAAGACTAGATTTTTTTGGAAAGTCCTTTTATTTTTATATTGGATGCCATTGCAGCCCATTTTAAATTGTTTTCTTAACATATTTTCTTCTTTTAGATAGTCTGAACTATTTTGCTTACTGTACACCCACTATTCCTCAAACAAATTTAATGCTTCATCTATACTGAGCACCCCATAGGAACACATGACGTAGGAAAGGGAAAAATCAGCAGAAAAATAGGTGGTCTGAGCATTTATGTGTTAAATATGCATGTTAATTAGAAAAAATTAGAAAAAATATGAAAACAGATGTTACATAAATTATTTCAGTCTCAGGACAGTAGTAACTTATACACTGACAATAACTTTTATATGTGCATGTATACGTGTATGTCTGTAGCTGGAACATTTATGCAACTGCTACATGGATAGCATTAGAAAAATTTCTAGCTTAGATAGGCCTTCTGAATATCACCTGCATTTGTGGGTGTTTCTCTCCTCTCTTGTGCTGTCTATTGAGCTCCTAAAAGAAGGTTCCTCACAAAGGCTCTGCCAACAGAATGGGTTGTATCATGATACTCATGGGGAGTATTTGATGCAACTGGCATTAAATATATGCAAAACATTTTTCTCTGCATATTGATATTGTATTAGGCAGCAGAAATTTTAAAATGTAAGTCCTTAATGTTCTCACATAGCCTGTTCTTTACCTTGGTCTCTTTATTTCTCTTAGCTCCTCTGCAGTGGGAAAAAAAAAATCCTAAGGCTTTCTAGTAGAAGGTACTCCAGCAACTAAAGACAACTAAAATGTTGAGAATGTGTTAACAGAAGAGAGAATTTTGTAAGTGGATATTCATGTTAGAATTCATCTGCTCTTAGTGGAGTCATTTTGTCATTTTATAAAGGAAGACACTTCTGACTGACAACCAATTTTCTGAATATAAATTCTGATATAATTTGAATAATTACATAATTTCTGTCCACGTTAAAAAAACAGACATATGTGCAGTTCGTTTTCTAATTATCACCACCAGAGACTGAAAAGTTAACTTCTCAGAAAATGAAGGCAATATAACATGAAGTAAGGGGAAAATGTTGAAAAATAAAGACCTGTAGCCTTCTGTAAATTTTCATATAATTATTTCTGTATAACATTCTACTTTTCTAGTTTGATAGCTTTTATATTCTTTGAAACCTTGTTTGTTTCTGTTTCGTAAATTTGATTTTTTTGGTTTTTTTTGGTTTTTTTTTTCCCTTTTGTAAAATCCAGCATATGCTGTAGGAAGGTAAAAGGCTGCAAGATGTAGACAATGAATTGTGGAAGAAGATTCTAGCAGATTGGATTGTTAGTATTGAAGACTTTTTAAAACAGTGTTCAGGCTAGGCAATTGCTATTCTAGCAGATGCATTACGCTAGTAAATGTATGAGAATGTGGTACTGTAAGAAAATGAATTACAGAAAACTATTAAGAAATCTTATTTATGTCTTGAAGAGGAAATATATTATCATAAATCCTGCTTTACACCAATAAATTGTGTTGCCTACACAGAATTATTTAAACAAGAAAAAAAATCAGTGATGTGTTAATCCTTCACTGTTCATGTATTCATTCACATTGGAAGAGTCAGATCTCAAAGGGACAAAAGGTAATTGTATAAAAAGGAGTAAAATGGTTCTAGCTGTGTATCTTAAATTTTCAGGAAAAAAAACTACTTTGGAAACTTCAGTATTCAGTCTCAAACTAATAGTGGTGATGACTTCAAAGCCTGTTTGAGCCACCATTTTTCTGTGATGTACTGTTGCATTTTCTTTGCTAGACTCACATATTTTCATGAGCAGGCAGCACATACTGATAATTCTTTTCCCCTGGAAAATATTTCTTTTATTGCTACTTTATAATGGAGGAAGAGTAACCTTAACATCTGAGCCCACACCTCTTAGAATACCTCCATGCTATTTCTGCCCTGGTTATTTTAAGATAGTAAGACAATGCTGCACTTGCATGCTTTGGTGGAAATGTCCAGGTTTTTCTGCTCTGTCAGTTGAAGGTAAAAACCGGTGGTCCTTGTACCCTGGTGCTCTTACTGTTGCCAACATCAATAAAATAATAATGGCAAAATTTTAATTCCAGCTCAAAATAGTAACCATTCATTAGTTTTGTCATGCTAGGAGAGAGCAATACCTCTGCATTCAGCCATCCTTGTAGTTGGATGTAGGGTAGATATATGCAATTCAAGTGCATTTCCACAGGTATTATGAGCCCCTATGATTTTGCTTCAGTAAAAATACATGGCTACTGAAATTTTATTTGGCCACAGATCATAGTGAAATTCCTTTCCTGCCAGTAAGCAGTGGTTCATTCATGTTCATTCTCTGCTATTCCATGGCCTAGTGACCTTCTTTCCAGATTCTGAAAGAAATTAGGAGAGAGCAGCTGCTTTGCTTTTGAAAACCACAACCTAACACAATCAGAACCAGACTTTCCAAGAATCTCTGCTACTATTTAGGCAATGTTATCAATTAATAACAATAAAAAATAATTAGGAAGAGTTTGTGAAAGAATTGATGACATCACTTTGTATATAAATTAAATACTGTATATTAACCCTGTGGGCCCTAGCAATGGCATTTGTTTTGATCTGTCTTCATTACTGTTCAGATTTATTTAGACTTGGATATTCTTGTTCTGGTGTGGCCATCTAGTTCTCTGGATCTGTGGCTAAACATGTGGATCATTAGTGAAGCTGAAGTTTGCATTCAACCTCCTCTGCATGATTGCTCTTCTGTTTAGAATTCTGTAAGAAAAAGGATAAAGAAAAAGATAAGTATGAAATGTGAGACCTTTAGATGGAAATGATAAAGCTTTCTGAGTCAAAAGATACAAGAAATAGTGCTCTTAAGATACTTTGGCTTTCAAATATTTCTGTAATCACTTTTTTATTGTAAGTAGTGGTATGAACAAAATATGGAACTTTGTGTTCTGTTAAAACTTGATTATTTCAGTATGAGATTCTTTGAATAGCTGAATAGCTAGAAAACATAACAGGCTTTCCCACCTTTTTATATAGCTTGGTTTTACCCAAGTTGATTTATATTTCAGAGTTTTCTCATTATTATGAGCACTAGCACATTAAACACTTGCGAAAAAATAAATGTCTCTGATCTAAAAAAAAGTATATGTGTATACATGCACATATATATAAATGTTTCATTTTCACAAATCCAATTGTAGTAAAGATGATATTGTTTGTATTACGGTAAGCATTTGTATTTCATGCAATTTTTTCCGTACATTTTTTTCCCTACCCTCGTTAATAAATATCAAGGTACTTTCCAACCCAGCAATATTTCTTAGGATGACTGGCTTTAATACTATATCCCTATTTATTCATACTCATTAATATGACTAGAATTTTTATATGGGGAAGTTCTCTCTCATTCACTTTTCTGGGAAGGCTATGATTTTTGTAGGTATGTGCTTCCATCTGTCAATGCTAGATGATGCCGAATTGTAGGAATGTTCCTTGTGTTTGAAACAGAAGGTAGTAAGGCTTTTGGCTATAACTTAGTTTTTGTTGTGAATTTGTTTCATGATTTCTGATTGGCTTTTGAGAGATCTCTGTCTGGTGTACCAAAAAAAAAAAAATCTTGTCATAGAAAACTCTGCTTTGGTTGACAAGATGTGTGGGAGAGCAGACGTAGCATTCAGCAACTTGAGGCTGTAGTACTTATTGTATTCAACAGAGACAAATACTCCCTTTGATTCCTGTTGATAAAGGTGATACTGTAGTCTGTGTTGCTGAAAAGATGCTCTGAAGCATTCAGTACGAGTGGACACTTGCAAAGAGCTAGGGGTGATTCTGAGGGGAGGTGTGATGCAACAGTGGTCCCCATGAAAGCTGATCAATTTGTGCAGCATCACTAAATAAACCTCAGTGCAAACCTGAATCCTGAAGGTGGGGATTGTCAGAGATGCTGCTTAAGGAGCTAATATGTGAGCTTTTGTTTCTGTATTGTATCTTAAAATGATACTGTATCTTTTTGCCAACCATTCTTCTGTTAAGCATTTTTAATATTTTGCATTTTCATCTTTTTTCAGGGAAGCAGTAGTATCTGTGCTGCAGTATCTTGGTGTCTCTTTTGTGTGCCTAGTTATATATGCAAGTTATGTGTAGTAGGGAGAGAAAGTGCAAATAAGTGATTTAGAAACTGATGAAACTCAATGCTTGAAATATTTTCCTGTAGAAACTGGTTCTGTAGTCTGAGAGTCATCCAGAAGAGGAATATAGAGGAACATGTTTGTTGCTGGAGAAGGTTGCTTCATGTGCAAGGAAAATGGTTGTAAGGAATGATTTTATCCTGAAATTTTTAGAGATCCTGAGATCCATATATATACTGGGCTGAAAAACAAGAAACTGAGAAATTAGTGGAATTATGGGAAATAAATGCAGGAAAGCCCAGGATGGTATTACTGCCTTAACAGTAGCTAGTAGTATTCCTGGGGAAATACTGTAGAGCATTTTTTCACCAGGTGCATTGTAAGCAGTGAAGGCTCAGGTACAAGACCTTTTGGAAGTCCAGCTGGAATGAGGAGTAGTGGAAATTTTCATTCAGCTAATGAATACAGACAATGAGAGGGGAAAAAATGTGTTGTTACTGCAATCTGAATGTCTCACAGGAGCAACATTGCCAAAAGCACTCTTAAAATAGGTATTAAAGTGACCATGTAGTGTTGTAGCAGCTGATGATGAGCATCATTGAACTGCAAAACATACATTATTTTTCTTGATTTGCTACAGAAATATTTGGAGGAATTTTTCAAGCAATACAGGTTTCCAGAAACAGTTCTGTAATTTTATATGTTCCTGGTTTCGCTGAACCTTTAATATTTTGATGACTAGTCCAGCAGGAAGGAAAGTTATTACAGCAGTTGAATAGCAAGAAAAAACCTATTGAAGGTAGGTAAAAATGTTCCTCTTACCATGAATAATGCACTAAGAGTTGCATAGGCAGATGAATCAGGCCATTTCTTTAATATGTAATCTGATTTTCCATACATGTTTATAATTGTTGAATAAAAAATTTGTCAGAAATACACTGTGCCTATAATTAAAAAATAATATACATGAAGTGTAACAGTGGAAGGTCTGCTGTTTTGTTGCATGTTAGCAATTTGCAAAGTAAAATCTTAGTCCATATTTTTAAATTACTCTTACAGCACCAGGATCCATAACTCTTGAATATCCCTGTTTTCAGGTATTTTTCCCCCCATTCACATTGCATGCTTAATATGGAAGATAACACATTCCAGTGCATTGTGAAGCACATTTAAAGCTAACCTAAAACTAATAATGCAAAAATTACAAACATCACAATAATATTAACATTCCACTCCTCCTAATCAGGTACTGGGAGTTGTGTATCTGGAGAGAAGGTGAAAAAACAGTTTTCAATGCTTTAATTTAGTAAATAAGTTTAAAACCTGTAGTTAAAATGACTTCTGTGAGCAGTTAATCCCAGCATGCATGAGTTTGCTATGACTTCTGTTTGATGACCAAGTAAGCAGTGATTTTCTTGCGCCAAGCAAGGGGTACATTGCACACTTGGTTTTGTCTTTCCATAGTGTGCCTCACCCTCAGAAAGTAGATAATAACAGTAGAATAATATTTGTCAAATGTTTATTGAAACAGGAAGAAGTATAAATTGAATTGCTTAAATGTGGAAATCCTGGTAAACACAGGCTGGTTAATATTGGTAGTTGGGAATCTTGAAGTGCTTTACAAATAGAGCGTGGGTATTGTACTGTGAGATTCTGTTGAGGATACTGGTCCTCCCTAGGAACTGATCTAAACAAGGAGCTGAAAAGCCAGTGAAGTATTTTCTTTAGTGCCTGAAGTTTCTAGCTAAAAATTGCTAAATTTACCTTTCAGTTGTCTCTGAGAAAGGTACAAGCTAGCTGTAAAAACACCTTCATGACCTGGAACTTAATCAAGGTGTTCCAGTTTGTGAAACTTAAAGAAATGTCAGAAAATCCATACAATACTGCAAGGAAAAGGGTGCTTCAGATGAGCATGTGTTGCTCATGAAGTTAGCCAGCAGCTCAGCCTGTGCAGTGTGCTTACAGTGTTTGCATCAGACGCAGTTTCTTCCTTTGTGGTTATCCTTGCATTGAAGTCAGTGTCACCCAGAAAAGGTTTGTCCTTTCCTGGTAACTTCAGGGTCACTGTCACATTTATAGAAATGATGTTAAGAAATTAATCCCTTACTTAGTGTGGATTTTCTGTAGCTAATGTCCCTTACAGTACAATATTAAAATTCTAGCACCCTAATTTCCATGGCTAAGCTTGCCACATCTGTGAGGTATGTAACACAAAGAGATGGCACTGTCCCCAAGGGGGGGTGAATGTGGGGTGTTGCAGGCACCCCTGTCTGGACAGCGGGATCAAGTTACAGAAGTTTTCAGTATCCCCCTGTTTTTTCTTAGACTTTGCCTACAGCCAAGGAGGAGACCTTATCAGCATTAACTTGTTTTGGGAAAAAAACCTTCAGCTTGGTGTGGGAGTGGAGGAACAGGAGCAGCTGGAGATACAGGAGGCCACAGAGCAGCGCAGGGATGTGGCCAGTGGGGGACAGCTGCAAGCCAGAGCCACCAAGCTGCAACAGGCTTTGCCTGCTTACTCTGGCTCCCAGGCACTTGGGAACTGACATGGATGCCTCTCTCCCACATAAGCTCATCTGATACTGACACAGCATTTTTGAAGGATGAAACTTTCTTTTCTTTCCTAATACTACAATCATTTAAGTGTGGTCAGGTTTTTCTGGTTTTGGTTGTTTGTTTTTTTTTTTCCTGGGGGAATCTTTAGACAGTACTTGACATTAGTTATGTTCATCTCTTTAAAGGAAGAAATAGATATTCAGAGTCTTAAACCAGGACTTTTTAGAAAATGCTATCAGTCCTCTGATGCAGCCTGAGTCTGTGCAGCACTGTCTGTTATTTCCATGATGAAATTTTGCATATTTATTAATATCTTCTCTAAATGGAGAAAGTTTTAAACAGATAATTTTTGCGTTTCTCATTTGATTTTGTGATCTGCTTGCGTAATGAATTCTGTATTAAACAGTGATTTTTTATTAAGTGTTGATTATAAAGTGGTTATACAAATGTTAAGCACTGTTACAAGTACAGTCCTCTATCAAAAAGTTAAGATGTCTAAACAAATTCTCAGACATTTAAACAAATTATTTATATATGTAAGTAGGATTAGTTGCAAAAACATGAAATGGATGTAATTTTAACTGAGTTCTTAGGTGTTTTTTTTTGAATTTCCTAGCATTAATATCAATGAAAGCATTCCTGTTTAAAGATGCTGCTTCTCTTATGCTGGATTAATGGAAGTGGCTGCATTACAAGGATTTTATACTTCTGATAATGGGAGATATGTTCAAATAAAAATATATACATATATTTTTCTTAAATCTGATTTGATGCGCCAATTTCCATTGTTAGGTGCAAATTAAAAAGAATTTTACTCTGGTAGGGGGTTCTAAAGCCTTGACATTATTTTAATCTGATAACGAATGGCTCTGAGTTCATGTTCTTTCAGTTGTTGGCAACAAATCTAAACCTGTGTTTTTTGGATTTATGAGGATAAGTCCTGCTTTGGCAATCTTGTAGATCCTCAGGAGAATAGTTAAACAGTGATTAATCATTGTTTCTTCACTGAGTGTGCAGAAAAGAATGGAAAAGCTGCATTTCACACTTCTGAAGCAATTAATCCCCATGATCTTAGCCAGGTTTGTCTTGTAGATAAGTTGGGATACAAAACTGTACCTAATTTATCAATGTATGCATGCCATAAAGTATAAAACACACAATTTATTTCATATCATTTATAGTCAAATGTAAAAAAAGAGTGACTTTGCCATATCCAAGAGTGTTTCTTACATTACCTTCATATAAACTAAGTACCAGAGATTACAATGGGATTCCTGTTTATTGTGCACATCTGGTGCAGTCACTATGCATTTTCTCATTCACTTGCTGGCATTTTTAGTGATTGTGGCATAAATCACCTTGCTAATCAGAAACATAAGTGACGGGAAGTCATCTCCTTTTTTTGAACAATGGGAAAAAACATATGGCTTCTTAGACAGGACTTGGCTGTTATACTATTTATGTGGCATTATATTCTGTATTTAGAATTTCATATTAATTGCTGTGGTTTGATTGAAGGCATAGAATGCCCTGTGGTTTTGGCCAAAGTACTTGTTTTATGATCTACTCATGATGCCTTCCATGCTTAATATCTGTTGGATTTGCCTGTATCAAAAAATGGAGCTGAACATGCAGGCTCTATGTATTTTAAAATATGATAAAATGGTTTTAAAATGCTTTTTAATCAATATGATTAAAATGAATGTTGTGTGTTCTGAGTGACACCATATAATAGAAGGTTGTTATACATTGTGTGGCATAGTAAACAAGAGAAAAGAAATGGTTGCCCTTATAGGAAACACACGTACTCTAAACTTTTCTTCCTGCAGAGAAGAGGATTGTAGAAAATCAGACAAGGAGGAGGTGAGACTGCTAGTTTTTGTGAGGCAAGTTTATTGATAATTGTACTTCTGAATTAAAATTCCCTGTGGGATAAAACATATAATAAGACGCCAAAATTATATTAACATGTGAGGAAGATAATTGCACCCAAAAGCAATTCATGTACAATATCATTTCGGTGTATCTAGTTCTTCTTCTTACATGAATGTTTTGCACTTCATTTTGTGTCACTTATTTTGTGATTCATGGCCGTGTTTACTCCTTTAGCCAAATCGTTTAGTATTAATAATAATTACTATGAAGAATTTTTAGTAGCCTTTTGAAAGAATATATTAATTTATGGCCAGTGGTTCAAAGTTTTATTTACTATTGTATTATTTCTTTTAAATAATTAATTAAACATGTAACCTAATTCAGTAATGTTATTGACCAAATTTCTCTAACCAGTGTGGAACTCGAGGTTATTACATGGTATTGGAATACACTAATTTCTGAATTGTCAGGAGCCTGTATATCTAAAGAAGATCTTTATTCTCTGCCAGGAAACTCCTAAATAATTACAAAAAATGCTGAATTAAGTAACTTATGATTAAGACTTTGATATGGGGCTCTTGAAATTGAAGGAGGTAAGCAGGATGTAAAAAGAGACCATCCCAAGTGACTAGTTATTATTGGTAACACCTCTCCAGCATTACAAATTCTGCCTCACTGGTAATAAAGAAAAACAGATAATGGAAGAATGCAGAGTAATACTAAAAAGCACTTGTTAAACCTTACAATGGGGATCTCCATCTTCTTCACTCAGGTGTGGGTCTAAATGCACATTGTAGAGATGCTGCTTTTAAAAGCTTGTCAGAAAGTATGTTTTTGCCCAAGAACTTGCCTTTTACTAGGAATTGTGAAAAATCCTGAGAAGGATACCTGAAACTAACTGACATGACATCCTTAAGATTACTTATACAAAAAGAGAGGAACTTCAAAAATAACAGGACAACACAACACCTTAATTTTTTTAATAGCTGCTCACTGTGAGTTGTTATCTTACATAGTGGAACAGTAATTTCACTAAAAATTTTCAAATTTGGTGTATTAGTTTAACAGGAAAAATTCTTCAAAATTACTCTGAAATACACAATTACCCCTATTAAGTGCCTTTAAATGCTAAGAAAAAAGTCTCATCCTTAAAATTGTCTCACTAAGTTTGATTTCATAAACCCTATTTTTTAGCGTTTCTTTTTCATAGTTTCTACTCACTAAAAAAAACAGCCGTAAACAAATGCTCATAAGCTTCCTGACTCACTCAGTATTACTTGAGCATTTTAAGTGGACCTTTATGTGCACCCTTAAGTAAACAATGTAATTGAAAGCAGGTTTGATTTTCCTGGTGTGATTCCAGGTTAGCCTTCTAGTTTGGATAAGGACTGTATCCTTGAAGCAGATTGTCCCCACTGTGCTTACGTTCATACTGCAGAGTTGTGTCAGCATTGGGAAAATTGTTTTCTTTTGGATTAAGCTGACTTGGAAGTTGCACACCATCAGTGTGTAAATGGACTTACTCTGTAATAGCTGCTAGGGGGCTTTTGGTTCTGAACATGACCAGCTCAAATTAAACACCCCTAAAAGATGTTTTACTTGAATGTTGGTCCTCAGCACTATTTCGTTCTACCTGTCAACCCACATTGAGCAGTTGCCACTTACACAGAGGTACCCAATGGAACACTTAGTGGCTTGTGCAAAGTTCAGGCTTTTATCAATGCATATATTTTTAATTATGCAAGTGGAATTATTGTCATGAAGTTTAGTTATCATATTTAAATACCGAGTGAGTGGCAAAATGATCTCTTCTCCTTTGACATTGTCCAGGAATGAACCCCAGAAGTCAGCCTTAGGTGCAATGACAGAGGGCTAAAAGGCAAAGGACAAAGGAGGTGGTCATAAAATTGGGAGATGGAAAGGAATAAAGCTCTTGTACAATAAATATAATCCAATATTTTTCACGGGCATAAATCCACTAGTGCTGTAGTCTGTTAAGGGAAAACTGTTTTATTTACTTACATGAATTATGGACAGAGATTTTTACTTTATGCTTTTGTTCCTGATAATTTAGACATTTTCTCTTGGAAAGAATTAGATGAGATATAAACTGTAGACTTAAAATTTAAAGCTCCTTTCAAAATGGATAATGGTAGAGTTCCCCTCTTCACCCTAAACTCAAGGTTGCTTTTGCCCAACACAGTGTAAAAAAATATGTGGTTATCAGACCATCAGACATTTTGATGAGACACATTTT